>JAMPIV010006823.1:0-52076 GCA_024509875.1 Oreohelix idahoensis | reverse complement strand
AGCCTTTTTTTCTCTCTCTCGTGAGACTTCACTCGAATATTGAAATTATTAGACCAAAATTAGTCATTCATTAAATGTCCTCATTTCTTCATAGGTTCTCTCATAGAGGTAATTGAATAATATCATACAATCCAGTGCTGATACATAGGAATGTCTTCTTCCTTTGAATGGATATTCTTTTTAAAAGTACCACTGTGCATCTGCTTATCAACAACGATGGCGAAGCCCAAGTTCATAATAAATTGTGGTTTTACATTTTTATGCGAAATATAACTTTGCCATTCCTTGGCAAAAGAGAATAAACACTGGGGTAAAGTACATACAACATGTCTAAATGATTATCACTTTTCCCCATCCATATATAGATCACTATTTCGGCAAAAAGCCTGCTACAACAAAACTCTGCATCCTCACAGGATGACAGCCATGGATCACACCCTTTGCTAGCGATACTTCCGCTGCATAGCCTTTGACCTTTTCTAGCGACAACCAAATTAGTTCGACTTAGAAATGCAAAGATATCCATATATAAGACAGACTCGTCCTACTCATACAAACACTACGTATAAATTCAGGCCATAGATATACTGAAGCAAGAACAATCTATTCCTACCCAGCCACAGAATAAATCGCAGTAGGCCTAGAGTCGTCTGCGGAGTCCGATCGAAGATGACAGAAACTATTTTCACGGGAAAGCAACCCAAAAATGAACTTCTCCTTAAAGCACTTAAAAAGGGATAATACTTTGCTTACAAAATATTTGCGAACATAATAAGAATATAAATGTATTATATTGCAAGATAGTAAAAATTGCCCTTTACAGGTATGATACTCTCTTTCCAATGGCAACTGTAATTATTTGCCTTGTTTGTTGGTATTCGGGACATCCTCGGTATCGTGCTCCGTGCTTTCCGAGGCAGTTGGTACATTTTCTATTGTTATTTGGAGCTTTGTAGTATTTGGTCTTTTTTGGCCTTTGGGGCAGTCTTTGTAATTCGTGGCTGCCCCGAACTCAGTAATTCTACAGGACCGTCTCTCTTTCTGCACGTGTTCCTTGTGTTATGAGAAAATTCCCTGGCACTTTGAAACATTGTATCACTGGCGGGATGTAGGCATGTGCTCTTCGAGGTCTATTCTGGATAGTGATGTTTTCTGGGACTGTTTTCCACCTGTAGAGTCCACTATTATCAGTCTGGTGTTCTTCTTTTGTTCCCGGATTTATGCCTTTCTAGAGTGTGTGGAATCTTGATACCGAGGGTTTTCGGCCTGGATGTAGCTGATGGCCTCTGTGGTCTGGTCATGTTGGTGTCTATCCCCTTTGATGACTTACTCTCTTGGTTTCAGGTGTAGGTTTCTGACTTGGATTTTGATCGGTCTGTGGTTAGCGGAAATTCTTGAGGCCCGGATGCCAGAGCGGTCATCAGCGATTTAGTTTTTTCTGTATCATTCAGGGCAAGTGTCGCTGCCTGTTGGTGCCTTCTGATACTAATTATGCCTCTTTTGCCTACTACTTTCTCTTCAGGACATTGATTACTTTGTCGTCCGGGAGTGCCCTGGAGTATGGCTTCTCCTTCCGACAACCTGCGTAATTTTTTTTTTTATGTTTGCGCTCTTGATCCTGTTCTTTGTGAGTACTTTTTCTTAGTTACGCCTGGGCGGCATCTCCCATTGCTACCATGGTTGAGTATTTGTCTTCGGGCTCGGTTGCCCTGTCCTCTTCTGTCTGCTTGTGATTTTGCTTCTCTTGTTCACCTCGGAGGACTTGGCTGTTCTTTGTAGGATTCCGGCGTATATCGATGTTTGACACTCGAGCCGCCTCAAATAGTGCTTCTTTCATCTCGGCATCGTGTTTGGGGTGTGGTGGTGTCAACGGTGTTTTAGTGTAGGACGTTCTCTGTATAGTTGACAGGGTTACAGTCTGTCGATTTGGTCGTACTTGTGGTGGTGGCGCTCCTGGGTTTTAGGCTCCTGTCTTACTTTTTATTCTTTCCGAACATCTGTTTTATTCTGTTTCTAAGCTTTTCATCTGGTCTTCTTCTTCTGACATCTGTTCTATCTGCTCTAATGCGCTCACCATGTAGTCATATTCTGGGTCTTCATCGTCAAGTTCAGAACTGCTTGCATCTGCTTTCTGCTCTTCCTCGCAAGGAGTCTGGTCATTCGGGCTCTCAACCGGGTCGATACACGTCGCAGCTAGCTCCGTCATTCGTATCAAGAGTTGGAGAAATTTCGCGTCCCCGCACGTCGTACTTGGGGCAGTTTTGCTCTCTGGCTGTCTTTCTTTGTTGATTGTGTTATTCCCCTGGCTGTTCTGCGCTGGTGGGCTGGTATAAATCTTCCTCTTTTTAGCGTGAGGTTTCTTTCGGCCCATTTTGACTATTGCGATCGCTGTGTACGTCCTGAAAAGGACGCTGGTTATAGTGCGGTTGAGGTTGTTGAAACAAACGAAAAATGATTGTATCGTGAACGTGACAACCCAAGAATTTGAAATCATTTTCGACTGCTCTTATATATGGAGCTTCCGGACGTATGAGAAACAAGGATCGCAACTCCAGCAAACTTCCCAATATGTCGTAGATTTTTTGATAGGTGAATTAAGACTTAGATTGGTCCCTTCTGAATAGCAATAGAATAGGTGATAGTTCAGTGAGATATAATAGTAGAAATAGATTTCACGAGTGAGATGGTGGAAAAAATACGTAAGAAGCTGGCCCTGAGGCTCGAGAAACACATCTCTCGCTCAGCCTATCTCTACAACAGAAAAAAGTATTAGTCAGACAGACTTCTCAGTTATATAGATGTACTCTATATCAACCACTCACAGACTCGCGCACACAAGTGACGAACGTTTAGACGTACAGCCGTGAAAAAACTATTACAATGGAATATAGATATTTTGGAACGAGCTGACCGACACGCTTGAATAAAGTTTATGTAAATTTATTAACATAAGGAAAATTTACCACAAAACATAAATGTTAATATCAAGCATAGAAAATACATATAAGGTAAAGAATTACTAAACGAATAATAGACCCATAGGTATAATCTTTTCCCTCTATGTTTTGCCCACGATCCTGTTAGAAGAAAAGTGATAGCCCCAAAGAGTCACGGATTCATACGCTATAGTCTAAGGTTTACCCTCTAGAGTGTAAGAACAGAGTTAATACCTGAATCTAGTCTAAGAGGAAAACAACATTAGCAACAAACTTGCATAAAATGAAATTTCAAAGTGCGTGCACAAATCATGTCATAAAGGAATCACTCAGTCCTGCATTCTCTCTCTTCACTCAGCCGTGGGCCCACGCGTACTTGCTTACCTACAACTTGGGTAGTAACTTCTGGAACAATACTTAGGAAACGCACGTACAGAATCTCCCATGTTATTTTTTTGGGCCAAAGGAACCCCAGTTCCACGAAGGCAGGTTGAAGTCACTTCTCCAGGGAACGTTCTCTTGATTAATATTATTTGGAATTTTTCTTTGTGTCACATTTACTTTGTCCAGGCAAGAATGTTAACAGCGCGCACAGGGTCAATAGCTTGAAGTTTTCCGTAACTAGGAAATGTCAGGTAGGTACTTCATTCAGTATAAACAATTGATTGTCACACCTCAATTAGTCAAAAATGTCGGAAATGTTATTGTTTGTAATATAGTTCGCCACAGGGCTGCATGTGCTCGAGATTTTTTTAGGAAGAATTTAATCTGGCGCGATCGGCCCAGTTACTTCATTTAGCCCTAAAGTTTGTGAAAATGGGTACTCTGTCGTTTCTGGATGCAAACGCACTGCCAGACAGGTTTTACTTTGTAAACCCACGTAATTAAGGACACAAATGTTTTTCTTCTCAGATCTTTTTCTTATATGTACTACACCGCTGGTAGAGGTTGGGCTTACCCCAGAATACTGTATAAAGAAAAACATATAGAATACATAATATTATACACATATCCTATGTCTACCTCGCGTACAATAACACATATATTATTCGGTTATTTAATTTAAATCAGAAACTATAAGCGTAAAGCTTGTCTCATCGTTTAAAACTTCCCGTGAAATAAGTTATAGTCATTACCAAAAATCAATCCTCATGAATTAGAAATACATACATATTTCGTCAATACACAATGATGACTCAGTGCCTTAATTTACTTTAGTTAAAATATTCTTTACTAGTTACTAGCAGTTTAATTAAATTTAATTATAGCTGAATGTGTTTTCATCTAGAAATTATAATTTATTCTGCTATTTACTGTAAAACTTAGAGAATATAGCTAAATTATCATTTAATCACTCTACACAGAAATAAAACTAGTGAAAATGAAATAGGCGATCACCACTTAAATCACTCAACACTACTAGATATTTAATATTACCTCCAAAATACTCCAAGCAGAACTACAGGCAATCACCATGAAACTAGAATTATTCACTTATATCGGTATTCTAGAAGCTCAGCAAAATTTGTCGAGAAAACTAAGAACTTCGCTATAGAAGCTTATTTTCTAGCACGAAGCGATCCGTCTACTGCAACTTAGGAGGACTGAATGAATTTAGTCTAACCTACTCTGGTATAATATATTAAAACGGACAAAGGATGCACGCCATTCTTGAAAACTTGAAATAGCGTCCCGTCTTAACACTTCACATTAACTAAGGCGCCAGCAATAAAACTGCCAGTGCTCGTTCTAACACCTACAGCTACCTCTGGTCATTCTCGAGCGATGCCTGTTGGCGCCTCTCACACCCATCCCCGAGAAACTTAACCGTAGAATCTTCGTGTCAGATGAAAATGTTAGACGATATGTCTGCCATCCCATGTCTGTCGAGACGAATTTCACACTATTCGGTCTACTCAAGAACCTAGCTTGACAGCAATAAACTGCGTTGCTAAATAAGAAAAGAGACAGGCGAAGGCTTGAATGGGAGAGTTATATTTTTCACAATCAAACGATTGCAAAATAAAGGATAAAAGAGCGATATTAAAGTAGAAGACACGGGTAGAATAAAGAAAAGATAAAGAAATTTATTAATCATAAATCTCTCGGCGACAGAACGTCCCCCCTTTAAGATATGGAACCACTCCATGTCTACGTTATGGAAATAAATTTCTTATATCCGTAGCTTCAAGGTGTCTGTTCTCTTCCCTCTCATCTCCCCCCTCCGTCTCTGTCCAATTCCTACTCATGTCTGCTCCCAAAGTCTTCCTTCTCTGGAATGTCTTCCGTGTGCGCTTGAAAGAGCGTCGCCGCTTTTGACATTTTGGAAAGATTTCGTGTGATTGCAGTGGAATTTCCCTGCAACTATCGTCATCTTCGTCAGTTTTGGCGAACGCCAGGAGATGTTCGGAGGTTGGCCCCGGTGTTTCCAAGTATTTATTTAGCAGGTTTACATGGAAAACCTTCTCATCTCCCTTAATAGAGATCTGGTAGTTAGCCTTAGAAATCTTTTTCAGGACGGTAAACGGCCCGTGCCATCCGATGCGTAGTATGTTGCTTGCGGTTGGCAGTAACAACAAAACTTTCTCTCCTGGTTGTAGTTCTCTCTCTTTCGCGACTTTCCTGTATCGGTTAGCGTGCTTTGCGCGTGCTCGCTTAAAGTTGGTCGTTGCTAGGTCCCATCCTAGTTTCAACCTTTCCTTTAAATCCGACACGTATTTACTGGCTGAGACAACTGTCTCATCAGCCTTCTGGTCTGTTAGCGACCTGAGAATACTTCGAGCGGGCCCTTAATGGGTCTGCCGAATAAAAGCGTGGCTGGCGGAAATCCTGTGGACGTATGTGGGGTTTCTCTGTAGCCAAATAAAGCTGCAGTGATAGAAAGATCCCAATCGTCAGGTTTCAGTTGTGCCAGTTTACTTAACATCATGTTGAGGTTTCCATTAACACGTTCTACTAACCCACTTCTGGCCAGAGTGTAAGGCTTAATGTAGATGTGTTGGTCACTCAAGATCTTAACGATCTCATCCATCAACAGGTTTCGGTATGGAGATCCGTTATCCGTCAACACTTGTTGAGGGAATCCGAACCGAGTAAAAATCTGCACGAGGGCTTCTGCGACATGCTTTGAATCTGTGCATATTAGCGGGATAGCTTCTGCCCACATAGTGCATGTGTCGACTAGGGTCAGGATGAACCTGTTCCTTCTTTTAGTCCTTTCTAAGGGTCCTAAAATGTCGATCACTACCCGTTCAAATGGTGTTCCCATTATTGGCATTTCACCCATGGAAACTGGGGGCGTCCGTTGCTTGGGTGGCACACGTTGGCACTGGGCACAGGATTTCACATATCTGATAATATCAGAGTTCACTCCTGGCCACCAATAATGAGTAGTTATCCGTTGGTTTGTGGTGTTCTGTCCCATATGTCCGCTGAAGGGAAGAGAGTGCCCCATTTCTAGGATTTGGCTTCTGTACTGTTTCGGTACTAGGAGCTGATTGTAACCTTGGTCAGGCTTGCCCGTTCTGCGATAAAGTACGCCATCCTTAGAAAAAATGTCCCCGTGCTGTCTAGGGTCCTTAGACATGGGCAGTTTCCTAAAGCAGGGTGCCAAGGTAGGGTCCTTTTGTTGCGCTTCTTTAAGTTCCATAGGTAACAAATTTTGCGCAGGCTCCCGTTCCTTCTTGGTTTGCCCTCTTGTAGTTGCTGCTGCCACAATTGGCTCTTCCGGTTTTCTAATAAACACGTATCTACCACCAAGTATGACTGGGTAGATAGGGTCATCATTAACAGCCGCTTTGATCACACCTCTGACAAAATCAGAGTGTATCTCCACCAATGCGATGGGAAGCGCTGTAGGTGCATCACTCTTAGAGACTCCACAAAGTTTGACGGTCTCTCCTGTCTCTTGACCGGGTTTAACCAGGTGTCTGGCTACAATGCAATCATAAGAAAGCCCCGTGTCAAATAAACAAAAATTTTGAGAACCATTCAAAATAACAGTACCTCGCGTAGAGGGTCTCTCTCCCTCAGGTTGAGAATCACTGACATTAATTTCACATTGCGAGACTGCTAATAAGCATCCGATGCGTTTAGGCTCGGTGTGCTCGGTCTGTTCATATGTTCCGTGCTCAGGGGTTTTCCCTTTGCCACCTTGTCCTTTCTGGCTGCGCTGCCATGTAGGGCGGTTGGGTTGATCAGACTGTTTGTTGTTGGGGTACTTGTTTTTGTAGAACTTAGACTTTTCAGGAGGGGGGTTTTGAGGTCCAGTTTCTCTGTGGTTGTTTTGGTTATAAACATGAGAACCATGAGAAGATTGGTCTAGATTATTCTTTCGAAAATGCTCTTCTGTCGGTTTACGTTTTGTGACCGGCAGTTCGGCCAGCGCATTATGATTGTCGTAGAATGTTGATAGGGGAATTAAGACTAGGGTTGGTCCCTTCTGAATAGATTAGAATAAGTGATAGTCACAGTGGGAGATAATAATAGATATAGATTTCCACGAGTGAGATGGTAGAAATCAATTGAGGCTGTCTCTGAAATCGAGAATCTTCTCTCTTTCTCAGCCTATCTTCTACAACAGATTTAGAGGAGTCAGACAGTCTATTGACTGCATATATATATATATATATATATATATATATATATATATATATATATATATATATATATATATATATATATATAACCACTCACGTGCACACGCACAATTTACGACAGTTAGACACACAGACGTGAGAAAACTATAACAATGATTATATAGATATTTTGGAACGAGCTGACCAACACGCTGATTACGTTCAAGAGAATTTTTAATTATTAGAAAATTCCATCACAACACATAAAATTACATCAAACATATACAAATAGTCATAAAGTCAATGATTTTCTACAAGAAATGATAGACCCATAGTATGATCCTTTCCCTCGATGTTTAGCCCACAGTCCTGTTAGAAGAAAAGATGATAGCCCCCAAAGAGTCACGGATACATCTGCTGTAGTCTAATTATTTTCCCTTTTAAAGGTATAAACAGACTTTGATAGTAGTATGATCTATCCTAAGGAAAAAATATACCTGCAGTAGCAACAATTTGCATAACTGGAATTACAAAGTGGGTGGATAAATAGTTATCATAAACATCACTCAGTCTACTTTCACTCGGTTCTTTCATCAAGGTACCCTGGCTCACGTTCTTACCTAATAGCTTGCTGGTGTTCGCCGTCTGGCGCACTGTATAACGCACCGTTTAAATCTGTCTATCTTTTGCTGAAGCGGATTCCCAGCTCTGCAGATCGTGGTTTCATTCACGGGGTCCGGGGAGCGTCCACTTCATTCGATAGTTTTCTTTACAGATTTAAGTTAGTGTCACTTCACCCCGTTCAGGTAAGAATTAGTTTGTTTAGCGGGCACACAGCGTCAGAATCACGAGGTTTCCCGTATTAATGAAGATGACCGGTTGGTAAATTCTTTCAATAGATAATTATTGTTCACACCCACAGTTCCTCAAAATGTCGGAAGATTACTGTTTGTAATGTTTTACTTGCCAC
Source organism: Oreohelix idahoensis (assembly GCA_024509875.1). Taxonomy (NCBI): domain Eukaryota; kingdom Metazoa; phylum Mollusca; class Gastropoda; order Stylommatophora; family Oreohelicidae; genus Oreohelix; species Oreohelix idahoensis. The sequence goes on along the minus strand of JAMPIV010006823.1, from coordinate 43,593 downwards.
AAGGGCTGAAATGTACTTGAGGTTTTTTCTCTGGAAGAGTTAAATCAGGCTCGATGGGCCCGTTACTTCATTTAACCTTTAAAGTTCTTGTAAAGATTATACACCAAGTCTTTAAGGAAAATGTTTTAGTTCTTCACAGATATTTCTCGTGTACTCTAACGCTGGCAAAGTTGGGTTACCCCAGTTTTCACTGCATAAAGAAAAACAACATATCAAATACTTATACATACTATGTACTACGGTTATAACTTACATTATGAACTGCAAGCGTAGAGCTTGTCTTATCATTTAACACTCCCGTGAAATAAAATATTAGAAAATCAGTCATCATGAATTAGAAATACATGGGTATTTCGTCAATACTCAATGATGAATCAGTGCAGTTATCAGTTTGTTTAAATATTCTCGACTGGTTATTAGCAGTTAAATTAAATTTATTATCGCTGCATGAGTTAAGCTAGAAATTATAATTTATCCTGCTTTCCACTGAAACATGTCACTTAGAGAATATAACAGACTTATAATTTAATCACTCTGCACAAAAGAAACTAGTGAAATATAATAAGCGATTTAACACTTAATCACTCGCAAAATGCTAGATTATATTTACCTCAACACAGAACTACTAAGAACTAAATCCACTTCGACCAACTAAATGATGCTTCTATACCATAACAGAGATTCTTAGGAATCGAACGAGGTTGTTCTCGTCTTGACTGCGGAGTTACTGAGTGACTGAAATCCCAAACTCCGGTTAAGATATATCTTAACGGACAAAGGATGTGCGTTATTTTCAAAACCCGAAATAGCCTCCCCTTCTCGTCTTAACACTTACGTTAACTCAGACACTCGCCATAACTGCCAAGAGTGCGTCTTCACACCTCTACGACTATGGCCATTTCTGATCCGATGCATGAGTGTCATATCACACTTCAAGAACTCAGCCGAAGAAACGCTGTGTCAGGTGAAAAATGTAGATGGTATGTCTCATTAGATGGCAGTTTCCACACCTCACCGAGCAACTTAGCCGTAAAAGCTACGTGTCAGATGGAAATACCAGACGATATGTCTGAAATCATGTCTGACTGGACGAATAATCACACTATTCGTTACCATGACATCTTATGCAATAAATGCGTTTCTAAATGAGAATAGAAACAGGCGAAAGTTTGAATGGGAAAGTAATATTTATCGCAAACGAACGAATGCGAAAAACACAGGAAAAGGATAAAAGAGCGATAATAAAGTAGAGGACACGGGTAGAAAAAGAAAAGAATATAGAAAATTTATTGATCATAAATCTCTCTGCGACAATGATATCGCTCAGACTTTTCCAAGATGTCTTCAAGCTTTTCTGCACCCTGCTCAGCTAAAATTCTCCGGGTGTCAGCAGACAAAGTGTTCCTTATCTGTTCGCATATAACGAACTCCTCCAGACCTTCATAGGTAGAGGCGAGCTGAGAAAGCTCCAGACACTTTGTCAAATATCCCTTTAAACGAGACGAGAACTGCTGAAAAGTTTCAGAGTTCTCCTTCCTGCTGTTGCGGAAGAGTTGCAAAAATTTGCGAGCGTTCATTTCAAAACGCTCAAGCAAAGCTTTCTTCAACACGTCGTAATTGTCTTGTTGGTTGCTTTCCAGTTTAGAGTACACATCATACGCAGACCCTTTTAGGGCCTCGGAAAGTTTCATACACCAACGCGACCTCTCTAAACCGTACAGAATTGCTATTTTCTCAAATTTTTCAAGCCATGTGTCAATCTTCTCATTAGGACAAGGGAAAGATTCTAGAGCAAAAGACACCGCGTTGAGTTGAAGAGATTGAGTGTTAGAAGGATCGGTTAAGGAAGAATGAGGAGAAGGCTCTCCATTGCTGGAGGTAGAGGCAGCACCACGACTTTGAACTTCTAGAGCTTTGAGCGCCAACTCATGCTGTCTCTCCTCCCTCTCCTTCTCATGCTGTCTCTCCTTCTCTCTTTCCTCATGCTGTCTCTCCTTCTCTCTTTCCTCATGCTGTCTATCATTCTCTCTTTCCTCATACTGTCTCTCCTTCTCTCTTTCGTTCGTCCTGTGAATTTCCATTTCCTCATCTATCTTCTTTTGCTCTTTAGCTTTGGCTGCTTTCCTCTCCTCATCATATCTCTCAAGTTCTTCATTGACAAAAGCTTTCGCTTCTTCTCCTTCCAATCCCTCTTCTCTCGCTTCCTGTCTGAGCATCTGCCTAAGCTTTGCCCTCTCTGCCATTGTAAATAACTGACTGGGACTTAGTCGAGAAAGAAGTAAGGAACAAGATACACTGGTTCTCTAACACTTACGAGAAAATATAACAAAAAGACAATATATTTTATATACTGGGATACCTCCTCCTATAATATAGTATCTAACTATCGCTGCTATTAATCGGCAATAAAAGTTCCAAATGCTAGCGACTATGCCCAATAAATAGTAGTAAGATTGCTCACTGAAAAATAAGTTGCTACAGTGGAAACAAACAATTATCCCGGAAACGAGCAACCATTTGTCGTAGATTTTTTGATAGGTGAATTAAGACCTAGATTGGTCCCTTCTGAATAGCAATAGAATTGGTGATAGTTCAGTGAGATATAATAGTAGAAATAGATTTCACGAGTGAGATGGTGGAAAAAATACGTAAGAAGCTGTCCCTGAGGCTCGAGAAACAAATCTCTCGCTCAGCCTATCTCTACAACAGAAAAAGTATTAGTCAGACAGACTTCTCAGTTATATAGATGTACTCTATATCAACCACTCACAGACTCGCGCACACAAGTGACGAACGTTTAGACGTACATCCGTGAAAAAACTATAACAATGGAATATAGATATTTTGGAACGAGCTGACCGACACGCTTGAATAAAATTTATGTAAATTTATTAACATAAGGAAAATTTACCACAAAACATAAATGTTAATATCAAGCATAGAAAATACATATAAGGTAAAGAATTACTAAACGAATAATAGACCCATAGGTATAATCTTTTCCCTCTATGTTTTGCCCACGATCCTGTTAGAAGAAAAGTGATAGCCCCAAAGAGTCACGGATTCATACGCTATAGTCTAAGGTTTACCCTGTAGAGTGTAAGAACAGAGTTAATACCTGAATCTAGTCTAAGAGGAAAACAACATTAGCAACAAACTTGCATAAAATGAAATTTCAAAGTGCGTGCACAAATCATGTCATAAAGGAATCACTCAGTCCTGCATTCTCTCTCTTCACTCAGCCGTGGGCCCACGCGTACTTGCTTACCTACAACTTGGGTAGTAACTTCTGGAACAATACTTAGGACACGAACATACAGAATCTCCCATGTTATTTTTTGGGCCAAAAGAACCCCAGTTCCACGAAGACAGGTTGAAGTCACTTCTCCAGGGAGCGTTCTCTTGGTTATTATTATTTGGAATTTATGTTTGTGTCACATTTACTTTGTCCAGGCAAGAAAGCTTTGACCAGGTTGTTAATACTACAGAAACACAACCTGGTCATTGGAGGAACACTTTTCCCACATAAAGAAATTCATAAATTAACATGGGAATCACCAAATGGTCGGGACAGAAACCAGATAGACCACATCATGATTAACGGTAGATGGAGACATGCATTACAAGATATGAAGGTAAGAAGAGGTGCAGATGTGGGAAGTGATCACCATTTAGTAGTAGCAAAACTGAAAGTGAAACTAAGAAGAGCTGGACCAACTGTAACTACACAGAAAAGGTTTGACATCAGCAAATTGAAGGACCCCCTTACCAGGAAAGCTTTTGCGGCTGACATAAAGAAACGATATTAATTTGCCAAAAGTCAGGAAAATACATTGACTGATGATATAGACCAGAATCACAACACCATTTCAACAGTATATAAGGAAAGCAGCAAGTCATGCTTGGGATTCTAGGAAAGGAAAAAGCAAGACTGGATAACACTAGAAACATTAAACACCATAACACTGAGAAAGGAAATGAAAAGAAAGAAAACAGAAGCGAAGTCCCCCAGGTTAAAGCAACTATATAGTGAACAGTACAGTCAGCTGGTTTCGGAAGTTAAACGCCAAACCCGAGCCAACAAAAGGAATTTCCTAGACGATCTTGCAATACAGGCAGAAGAGGCAGCACTGAGAAATGAACAAAGCACAGTATACAAAATAACTAAATTCATCAGCGGAAAACGAGGTGCAAACAACATTACATTAGTAAGAGATAAGCAAGGAAATCTCATCACGACAGCAGAGGGCCAGGAAACAAGATGGGCAGAGCACTTCAGAGAAACTCTGAACAAGGAACCACCAGAGACACAATTGAATGTTCCTGAGGCTGAAAACGATCTAGATGTAAATACAGACATTCCACGAAAAGAAGAAATCATCACCGCAATCAAAGGGTTAAAGAACGGAAAAGCTCCTGGTCATGATAACTTAAATGCAGAGCTATTTAAGACAGACCCTGAGCTAGCAGCAGAACTATTAGAACCACTATTTGCACAAGTCTGGAAAACGGGGACAACACCATCAGAGTGGAACAAAGGAATAATTGTCAAATTACCCAAGAAGGGAGATCTTGCAGACTGCAATAATTGGAGAGGAATCTCTCTTCTCTCAGTTCCCAGCAAAATACTAGGCAGGATAATTATACAGAGAATTTCAAAAGCAGTAGACCACAAACTGAGGAAAGAACATGCAGGATTTAGAAAGAACAGAAGATGTGTAGATCATATATTCACTCTCAGGAACATTATAGAGCAGTGCTCAGAGTGGCAAAGACAGCTGTACATTAATTTCGTTGATTTTGAAAAGGCTTTTGACAGCATACATAGGGACATTTTGTGGAAAATACTGATGGCTTATGGAATTCCAAGCTGCATAGTGTCAATCATAAAAAGCCTCTATGCCAACTTTACGTGTAGTGTTGGGTAGAGCAACCTAACCTTTGAGGCGAAGACAGGAGTACGACAGGGATGCCCCTTATCAACCACTCTATTTTTAACAGTCATAGATTGGGTGATGCGCCAGACAACAGAGGACAGTCCAAGAGGAAAAAGATGGACTACATTTTCTACATTGGAAGATCTGGAATATGCAGATGACATTGCACTACTAGCACATTCACATCAACACATCTAGGAAAAAACGGATAGACTTAATAAGTTTAGCCAGCAGGTTGGCTTGAACATAAATTTAAAGAAGTCAGAGGTCGTGACGCTAAATGTGAGCAACCCTGAGCCCATATCAGTAAGGAATCGGCAACTGGTACAGACAGACACCTTCACATACCTAGGATGCATAGTAACACCAGACGGCGGGGCAGGCAAAGACATTAACATCAGAATGAATAAGGCAAAAACAGCCTCTTTTATCCTAAACAACATCTGGAAGTCCTATCAATATAGCACAAGCACAAAATTAAGATTATATCAGAGCTGTGTGCTTTCTGTGCTTCTCTATGGTGCGGAATGCTGGAGAGTTACAGAGAAGGAAATGTCGAAATTGTCCTCTTTTCACACAACATGCCTACGAAAAATTCACCGAATCTTTTGGCCGAATACCATCACCAACCAAGATCTGCTTACTCGGAGCAAGCAAGAGGACATGCACACCATCATAGCTGGCAGACGCTGGAGCTGGGTTGGCCATGTCCTCAGAAGAGACCCTGATACCATCACAAGAACAGCTATGCTTTGGACACCTGAAGGAAAACGAAAGAGAGGCCAACCACAAACAACCTGGCGGAGGACTGTGGAGGCTGAGATGCAAAGAATGAATCAGAGTTGGGGCACTGTACGAAGAATGGCCGCCGACCGAGCAAAGTGGAATCAATTTGTTGTTGCCCTACAAGACGCCACTAGGCGTGATGGCCACAGACTGCTTTGACGTTCGGTGGCTAAGGATCAAAGAAGAAGGAGACGACGAAGGCAAGAAAGTTAACAGCGCGCACAGGGTCAATAGCTTGAAGTTTCCCGTAACTAGGAAATGTCAGGTAGGTACTTCACTCAGTATAAACAATTGACTGTCACACCTCAATTAGTCAAAAATGTCGAAAATTTTATTGTCTGTAATATAGTTCGCCACAGGGCTGCATGTACTCCAGATTTTTTTTAGGAAGAATTTAATCTGGCGCGATCGGCCCAGTTACTTCATTTAGCTTTAAAGTCTGTGAAAATGGGTACTCTGTCGTTTCTGGATGCAAAAGCACTGCCAGACAGGTTTTACTTTGTAAACCCACGTAATTAGGGACACAAATGTTTTTCTTCTCAGATTTTTTTCTCATATGTACTACACTGCTGGTAGAGGTTGGGCTTATCCCAGAATACTGTATAAAGAAAAACATATAGAATACATAATATTATACACATATCCTATGTCTACCTCGCGTACAATAACATATATATTTCGGTTATTTAATTAAATTCAGAAACTATAAACTTAAAGCTTGTCTCATCGTTTAAAACTTCCCGTGAAATAAGTTATAGTCATTACCAAAAAATCAATCCTCATGAATTAGAAATACATACATATTTCGTCAATACTCAATGATGACAGTGCATTAATTTAGTTTAGTTAAAATATTCTCTACTAGTTACTAGCAGTTTAATTAAATTTAATTATAGCTGAATGAGTTTTTCGCTAGAAATTATAATTTATTCTACTATCCACTGTAAAACTTAGAGAATATAGCTAAATTATCATGTAACCACTCTACACAGAAATAAAACTAGTGAAAATGAAATGGGCGATCACCACTTAAATCACTCAACACTACTAGATATTTATAATTACCTCCAAAATACTCCAAGCAGAACTACAGGCAATCACAATGAAACTAGAATTGTTCACTTATATCGGTATTCTAGAAGCTCGGCAAAATTTGTCGAGAAAACTAAGAACTTCGCTATACAAACTTATTTTCTAGCACGAAGCGATCCGTCTACTGCTACTTAGGAGGACTGAATGAATTTAGTCTAATCTACTCTGGTATAATATATGAAAACGGACAAAGGATGCACGCCATTCTTGAAAACCCGAAATAGCGTCCCTTCTTAACACTTCACATTAACTCAGGCGCCAGCAATAAAACTGCCAGTGCTCGTTCTAACACCTACAGCTACCTCTGGTCATTCTCGAGCGATGCCTGTTGGCGCCTCTCACACCCATCCCCGAGAAACTTAACCGTAGAAGCATCGTGTCAGATGAAAATGTTAGACGATATGTCTGCCATCCCATGTCTGTCGAGACGAATTTCACACTATTCGGTCTACTCAAGAACCTAGCTTAACAGCAATAAACTGCGTTGCTAAATAAGAAAAGAGACAGGCGAAGGTTTGAATGGGAGAGTTATATTTTTCACAATCAAACGAATGCGAAATAAAGGATAAAAGAGCGATATTAAAGTAGAAGACACGGGTAGAATAAAGAAAAGATAAAGAAATTTATTAATCATAAATCTCTCTGCGACACAATATATTTATAACTCAGAGTGGTTTATGATAGATGGGCTTCAAACCTTGGTCTCGTGCATCGCACCTTTCCCAGTTCAAACCTTTAGAGTTATAGATTTCCATTCTCAGCGAGTTGACCTTTATATCCATATGTTGTCTTCCTATATCGGTCGTGTTAACGATTTTATCTTGAATTATGAATAGGAAAAACACAGGATTTCTCAATGCACGGACACTTATACTTGCGAAATTCTTCACAACTACTAACTCCCTCCAAAATTCCTTGTACCTACACATAAATGAAGATATCCCCGTCAAAAGGAGCCCATTCTCATCCTTGTCTGTCATTTCGTTCTCCTTCCCGATCTCTAATTCTAACTATGTTTCGGACGATTTTATTCTTCCATATACAATCGTCGAAGTCTTTCCTATCTGTCCGTGGGAAACCCCGTTTCTGATTGGCTGCCCTAGATACACACAAGAAAATACCCCTGCATTCATTTTCGAGCTTGTATACTTGTGTTCCACTTTCCGGTCTTCGTACATTTAACTAGGCAATTGCGTAACATGCTACAATCACCTTGTCTTACACCAGAGGTGGTGTCGTGTGGTGAGTACTGGGGCAACTACAACAGTAGTTTTTGCCAGGAATAGTCTATGAGATATAGATATTAGGTCTCTAGAAATTGGCTCGTTACGATAGAATAAAGACCTATTCGAGATAGGGACAAGAAGACAGGAATGCGAATGCTTTCCACTAGACAGTGTTTTCTAATTAATTATGGAAAGAGTTCTGTTTCCCCACGACCTTAGCTTCTGTCCTTAGATCCCGTAAAGAAAAAGCCCCCAACCTCATCTGAGTAGAGAAAGGTTCCTATAGGTGAATATGTAACACCGACAGCACGAGTGATACACTAACAAACTCTTGATAATGATCAACCGATCGTTGGGTTTATTAATGAAATATCCACACATATAGGGTTAGTAATGGTTAGAACGTGATGATGGTGAAACACGATTCACACAAAACACACAGATGAGATAATAAAATTACAGTTAATTAAGTAATAGTTAATTAAGAATGAACTGGTGTAAAGTGAAATGATGATGTGATATGATACGTGTTACCAAAATGGTGAGTACTCTACACAGTCCATGTGTCTCTAAATGCTTCTCCTAGATATGAGGATTCACATGTATGCATAAAATGTCCCAAGTTGTTATACGTTATGTCGAGTGGGGTATCTCTAAGCTGAGGACGTTCTGATGAATACTGTTGTCGTACGGAGAACGCTGACGAGATATCTATGTATATTCCTTCACTGTTTGAGTATATCTCTGTAGTGTTGATCAACAGTTAATAGCTGTCATATGAACAAAAGGTCTGTTGTCTAATCTCCCGACGGTACTGGTCAGACTGGATATCTTCACGAAATGCTAGTGATATGTAGACTCATAATCTTGCGTATGTAGTCGTGATTCATATACTTTCGAGTCTGCTTCATAAAATGCGCTTAAGAGTGTGTTGCACGTGGTATAAATATGCGATTCCTCTTTTGAGCTCTTTTGCTTGACTTCAGATAATAATGATCTTTCGAGTGATTTGAATTTATGATGACTCTGTATTGAACTTGTGATAACGATGTATTGAACTTGTGATAACGATGTATTGAACTTGTGAGCAAGCAGTATATGGTGACGAAAAATGCTGCGTCCACCTTCTGACTTGTGGGTGAGACAATATTCCTTTTAATTGAGGAATGAAAGATGTCCTATGGCGAATTCTGCTAGCCAAATGTCCGTTTTTTATAACTTATTTCTGGTTAGACGTCAGACACGTTGCGTGTAGACTCAGACTTCTGATGAACTGAAGACACACAAAAGTCTTCGTAAGTTTTTCACATTTAACATCACTGGTTGACTTGCATTTAAACTACTGCTCATTATTCATCTCTCTCTCTCTCTGAGTTCAATTCTAATGATGTTAAATATCTTGTGCATGAGAGTGTGTGCGCATGGGAGACTGTGATGATGATAAAGGTGAAATATGAACTATTAATTACCTCCAATCATCTTCTAGGAAAATCTTCTGATTTTATTAATCAGTTATGCCAAGAATTATTTGAAACTTTATCTTTCGCACATTTTAGCTGTGAGGTTAAAAATAAACAAAAATAAGAAAATGTATTAATAAGTATAAGATCTACTAACCTTCTTTTCCCTTCGCAAAATCCTTTAAGAACACAATTAATCACAGAACTGAATTATCATCCACTCTGAATAAACACGTGTATTAGGCTATGCGTTTTTGTATTTAATCTCTTCCTCACAAGGTAAAAAAACTGGACTGCCTCACTCTAGTAGTTTATGCGGTATTATATATTTCTGGAAGTCACCTGGCCAAGCTGGGCGTCCAATGTGGTAAACCAACGCTTGTCTGAACCGCGGCCGACCCAAGATAACACCATTACAGCATGAGACGTTTTCCCCTGGCCAATCTGGGCGTCCAATGTGGTGTCACAGAAATTACAGAGTGCCCAGATGTGTTTCGGATGACCATATGTGTTTTTACCAGATTTATCACGATGCAATGTGGGCTTCAAACGATAATGTCAGGCATGTGGACTCAATATGAAAGAACAAATGTGGTTCTCTAGATACCGGTCGCGAGTAATCACAACAATGAAATAGCAAATGCGGATCACAAATATGAGATGAAAGAGCAAATGTCGGAGAAAATACAATACGAAAGATGTAGGAAAAGATAGAGCAATAAGGCCTTTGCGCTCGTTTATCACAGGTGGTCGTGAATTCTTCTGACTTATGGTTTGCCGTCCTCACATAATTTCTACAAGACTTGTAGAAGCTATATATAGCATGAATCATAGGTGTTGGAAGGTTCTTCCGTGCCAAACAGTCCCAGAGTTTGTTCCAGGGGACCTTGTCAAATGGCTTTTTCCAGTTCTAAAAAAGCAAAGATGGATCTCACTCTTATACCTAAGAGCCTTTTCACTCAACTGTCTGAGTGTGAAGATTAGGTCTTGAGTACTTCGATTTGCTCGGAAGCCACACTGACCTCATCCATTTGTGGCTCAGCTAGACGTCTGAGTCTCTGCTCCAGTATTCTAGAGTAGATATTACCAAGGACACTGAGAAGGGATATGCCTCTCTGGTTTCCACATTGTCGGTTGTCACGCTTTTTGAAAATCGGTGTTATTAGGAAAATCTCCCAATCCTTTGGTATGGTCTTGTTGCATATATATGTATATAACAAATTTTTTTTTAAACATGTCAAATTTGTATTAAAACTATGATTTGACTACATGGGGTTCAATGTTCATAGCTTCACCGGATCTTTTAGCGAAGATTATCATAGCAGGACCTCTTATTTTGTTAATCCACTGTCTGCTTTTGATTTTCGGTGATTGTTGAATTAATTGTATTAATAATTTTATTTTGGTTTTGTATTTTCCTTGCTTTATTATTGCTCCTCACATGTGTTGTTATATTCCATATATATTACGTGTTTGCAGTGTCTATAGTATTTTTCTTTAACCTGTCTGTATTTCTTGTCCTTGTTGCCTATTTGTAACTGTGGCTGACGAAGGGTGAAATTCCAAACGTCCCGTGTTACCTGTGTACCGTGAATTTGTAAAACTGAGTCAATACCGTTTTATTTGTTTATATATATATAATATATATGGGGGAAAATGGAAATTGCAACCAAAAAAAAAAATTATTTAACAAAAATATTTGAATAAAAAAAAATAAAAATAAAAACTTTTATTCAGTGATACAGCTACGCCATATAAAGAACAAACTGCATGATGCTGAGTACTTTTAAAAAAATATTTAGTTTGTAATGCAGAAAACATACATATTATATTACTTTTATCATCAATAAACTTCAGTTGCCCGTTTTCAAGAATAATAACATAGTGATTTATTACCTGAGCCTGGTCTTGTCGGACTTTAAAAAAAAATCTGTCAGAAGTGTACGGGTTTTAAAGTTAACGGATCAGGGCGAACGAGCCTAATATTTTAGGGTCATGCAGACAATTACATTTGAAAAGAAATAGGGAATTTCGTTCTTCTAATTTGTTGTTTGTTTTCACACAGCCGCATCTATTTCTCTCATAAAGTTGGCGGTCTTAATATTTTTCTCGATCTCTCTTTTCATTTTACCAACTCAATGTGTTCTCCTCTCGCCTTTTCAAATTAATTTATTTTCAAAGTGCGACGAATCAGTCATATAAAACCGCCATAAAAAACAAAGCAGATTTTCTTATTTTAATAAAAATTGGAAGACAGAAACATAAAAAAAAAAGAAACGTCAGATGAAGATGAGAGAGATTATGCAACGACGGAAGTTTAATGAACTAAATTGCTAAAAAAAATGGTTTCTAAATTTAAATTTGAAAATCAAAATTACCAATACTTGAAGAAGCATTTTCAAACATGAAAGAGCAAGTCGAAAACTGAGAGATAATAAAATGGGAAATAATGAACTGTCTGGGCGTTTTTTTTTTTTTTGGTGTGTTTGTTTTTGTATGCTACACAGTAAAACAGTGTATGCTACACATATGGCGTTCTTAACACTTTTTGTTTTTTTCTGAAGAGAAGAAAGAAAGGCATCAAAAGTTTTTTGCAGAGTAGGCAACTTTTTACGGAAAAGGTCGATGCTTATTTATGGGCACGGAGTTTGTTCTTTAATCCCTTACGAGCTTAGCTAGCAATACAAACGTTAAGCCAGAGACCTATAGCACCATTAGGGATCCTGGAGTACCCATGGCTGACAAACTTAAAAGATGACCAGTTGTTTTTGTAATAATTGGAAAATTTTTATTAAAGTTAATAGGACCTTATAGCATCTTAGTCACTTTTATGGGGTGACTAAACAATTTACATCTACAGGGTATAAGTGACCTGAAGTCGATGCTAGACACCATCATCAGACGGGTCTTAGAGAACGCGGGACCAACTTCGTAGACACTCCCTGGCGCTTCTTGGAACTTGCTGCGCCCTACACATTGATCAGGGACGTGAGTGATCCAGTCCTCCATCTGCAAAGACCCAAACATCAGCTGGAGCAGAACAGACAAACTCATTGGCAGCTAATGAACTCTTCTTCGTGTGTTCTTCCGCGTGTTATTCATCCCCTTTATGTTTATCTCCAGTTCTCGTCTTCATGCGTTCTTTGCTCTCTATCTGCCTCTCTTACCCTGGAGATTCCAGAACTGCCTTGTAATGCTATCAACAACCTTCTCAGTAAGTGTCCTATCCATCTCCAGCGTCAACTTCTCATCTCTTGTTTCACCGAAGCTTACCTGACTCTTAACCGTGTTCCTCTGCAAGCTGTTTCATTAACTACCATCCATTCTCATTACCATGTTAACATTAATAAAGGGCGTCTTTCTGATTCCACTGCCGCTAACGAACTTTGGCCTTTTGACTGCCCGGGATCTTGTTCATACTAAAAGAATGTCCTCTCTTGGACATGGAACGAACGCCAGACCGATCCAATCCCCAATCTCACTCTTTATTAGAGAAGAATCGGAGCGAACTGCATGAATGCATTCTGTGGATTAAACTGTGGTTTTCTCTGCTGGAGACCATTCAGTTGTCAACAGTGCTTCTGGCGGTCGGTTTTTATTTCCATATGATAAAAGGTTTCTATGTCTGGCCTTTATTTTCTAAGGAATTCACAGTGAGCCACTCAGCGAAAGGGTTGGTGATGAATGAAATGTGTAACCCCCTCTTCTCCACCCCCCCCCCGATTTCCCCATTCACGATAGAGCTACACTTCTGACGGAATTCTGTTAAATAGTGATTTCACACACACACACACACACACACACACACACACACATATACACAAAACAACGTCTCATTTATCTATATAAAGCAAGAGACTATGTTGAGACTCTCATTAATTGATATTACAAATCAGCAGACTAGCTCGGACGTGGGCGTAACTGGCAAGTCCTTTTTAGGGCTTTATGCTAGCAGATAGATAATGTTGGTCCTTTTCAGGACTTAGTATATATCAACGCTGATAGTCAACAGAGTTAACTTTTTTTTGGGGATGGTAAATGCCATCTGATATAACCAAATAGGTTGAAAGGAACGCGCCTGGCCACAAGAAGGCAAAAACCGAACCAAACCAAAAAAAAAAAAAAAAAAGAGACTTTCATAAATGGGTGATTGCATAGAACAGAAGGATTGAAACGGTATCACAATGTCACCAATGAAGAACTGATGACAAGAACCAGACAGGCGCCAGTTGGACAAGAGATGAGAAGAAGACGCTGGCGTTAGATAGACCACATACTTGGACAACCTGTTGATAGTATTACAAAGCAGTTCTTGTTCTGTAATCCACAAGATAAGAGAAGCTGAGGTAGACCACATGATATGAAAAGCTGAGGTAGACCACAAGATAAGAGAAGCTGAGGTAGACCACATGATATGAAAAGCTGAGGTAGACCACATGATAAGAGAAGCTGAGGTAGACCACATGATAAGAGAAGCTGAGGTAGACCACATGATAAGAGAAGCTGAGGTAGACCACATGATAAGAGAAGCTGAGGTAGACCACATGATAAGAGAAGCTGAGGTAGACCACATGATAAGAGAAGCTGAGGTAGACCACATGATAAGAGAAGCTGAGGTAGACCACATGATAAGAGAAGCTGAGGTAGACCACATGATAAGAGAAGCTGAGGTAGACCACATGATAAGAGAAGCTGAGGTAGACCACATGATAAGAGAAGCTGACGTAGACCACATGATAAGAGAAGCTGAGGTAGACCACATGGTAAGAAAAGCTGAGGTAGACCACATGGTAAGAGAAGCTGACGTAGACCACACAAACACACGGAGAAGAGAACCGGAGACAGAAATAAAAATGACCAGAAAGACCTTGACCTGACGGCATACCACACGAGGACTTGGCGTGTGTTCGCTGAAAGCCCATGCTCCTTGTGGAGTTGTGGGATACTGAAGAAGAAACAGTGATTTACTAGACTTGCGAGGAAGAAGTTTGCTCTGAATTGATAATAATATAGTAATTAATAAAATCAATAATAATAATAAGACAAGAGACATTAAAAAAAAAACTAAACTTTTTACTGCTTTGCCATTAAGAGTCGGGCGGAGATACACTTGGTAAAAATGGAATAGGATTTTAGCCTCGTTTTGACGAGACGCGTATAGTTCAAGCTAGACACAAGGTTAGTCGATTATATTAGGGCGCATGTCCAGATATTAAAAAAAAACCCTCGTGGTCTTGTTCATTTTATTCATTTTACGTAGCAATATTATTATACCCCACTGACTTGCAAAGGGGGAGGGGGGAAACGTATCCCGATATTCTGGGAGGGGATGGAGGCATGTTGCGCTAATCCGCTCAACTGCTAGAAAATTGAGTCGAGCAAATTTTACGAGCATGTCGGTACCGTGATTCGAACCCGCCCCTTTACCGCGAGATACCAGCGCTCTAACTACTCTGTCAATCGGACACTCGACATATTAAAGATAAAGTGGATTGAATAATGAAAAGACGTTTTTTTTAAACACTCACCATTTATAGAAGGCCCCTGTGTAGTTTTTGGGGGGTCTCTGAAGAGACAGAGACATAATTGTCGTGAGAAATTCAAATCCACATATATAAATTAAAACGTAAATGTAAAGCCTAACAAATAAATTTAATAAAAGGAAAGAAGAATGGTAAAGAACAGTGCTGTCACAATGACTGTACTCGAAATCCCCCTTGTTTTCTACTTCGTCTGCAAATTGTAACGTTTCACGTTGATAGTAAAAGCCTACTGCATCACTACACGCTTTCTTCAATGAAACGTGTACTGCCTTTCTAAGAAAAACCTTGAGATACGCAAGCTGACCTATATTTAATATTCCATTCATTTCATTTTAAACACGGCGTGATGAAAAGACAGATGGACTAAGGATAGAAAGAAAGGGAGGGGCTGAAAGCCGGAACGCAGGCAATACTACCACAGTCTTGCGATACACAATTACTACCATCACGCGTGTAAGGCCACAAGCACTAACTTTTTTCAAATCGTCAGTGATAAAAAACACTACCCATACGAGTTAGGTTTTTAAAACTTACAAAACGCTTATTAGGAAACATGACATTATACTGGTTTACGTTTGAAAACATTACAGTACCCAGACACCACATCGTATTCGAAGTGAACAGGAGGTAGAAGAAAATACATATTTTGAACGCAGCCACTTAGCCCCATTAAATTTATATATTTGGGTTCCTTAGGACTTGCTGACAAAGAATATGTTAAACGTTACGCAAATAGTCTAGGAATTAACAGATTATAGCCAAAAGAAATAGTGAGGGATGTCAGACAACACCAAAATCAGAATCGCTCAGTGGCAGATTTTCACACCACCATTGTACGGGAAATAGGCTGACATGTTACCTCCTATTTGATTGGCGGAAAGTAAATGTAAGGCTAAACACGATTAGTCGGACTATAAATACTACTTCTTTGTTGTTAGGGGAAACGTGAGTAGGAGTACTTTTTTGAAAAGCTGTGTAAACATGGCTCGATTGGTTAGACCTGCCAATATAGTCAATCAGAGGCGTCAGGTCAGCACCACATTTTCAAATAAACTTACTAAAGAACCAGTGCGTTGAGCGCCAGTGCATATTTTTCTAAATAAAAGCCTGGGACATCGGCAGATCGAAATTGTGCTATATTCATTGCCAGTCAACGTAACTGTGTATTATTCCATGAATTGTGGGACCGTGGTCCTAAAGTTATTGAGCAGCATCTGGTCTGAGCTTTGCTGAATCCAGAGGCGGACAGCATACTCCTTGGTCCATATAGCAAACAGTGAGGTGTCTCCAGAACACAGGGGAGCAATCGAGCAGAGGAGTCTTTTCCTGCCGCCATCACGAAAGATAAGCCTATGTGGCCAGCGGAGCTCAACATTATGTAACCCCATCTTAAACTGACATTGTATAAAAATAAGAGGGGAAATTAATTGTTTTAATGCCAGGAACTGAGAACATCTCCAATACTAGTTCCAACAGAAACAAACACGTGAAGTCATGATGACAAATAACAACATAGCTTGAAAGAACAAAACCAGTATTACCTCATATTACTACTACACAACTGACACACATAGGATAATATTAATAAAATATGTCACTACAAGGTTCATATTGATAAATTCTGTACATATAAATTGTAATTACAATTGATTGTGATTCCTGGTTCACTTTGTATTTGAATCAGGACACATATATTAGTGACAGAACTTAATACATATTGATATTTGAAAATTTACCAGTGACTCATTTAAGATATTCTTATAGAATGTTATATGTGTGTGAGTGTCACAGTGTTGTCAAGTGTGGTGGAATAAATTAAATTGTTTATCTGTCTGTTGTTGTTGTGACTTACACTTCATCGTATACATACCCTAGACATTTAACGTAGTCATCACAATATTCCAGAATAATTCTGACTGAGGTATAAATATGTGGTAGCAAGTAAGGTCATCTGTAATACACCACACTTATTAGATACAGATACCTTCACAGCTGATCTCAGTCAGTACACTAAGTCCCCTATAAATATTTATAACATCCCACTTTACCACATATATTGGGGTCTCGCTCCCGGGATATTGAACTTTCTCCTATTATATATATTGGGAAATATAAGAATTAAAAGGTATCCTTGGGTGGAAATAAATAAGGTTGAGCTCTCAGTGCCTGTAGTGTCCTTAGATAATTATTGAAAGATTGAATTGTTTACAATTGCATGTTAGACAATGGCCGACTTGGCAAAATTTCGATCTGCTGCTGTACAGACTGCGAAGGAGTTAGGAATGGACGGGCAAATTATGATTGCTTATGTCACTGCTGAATGTGACAAATATATTGAACGGGAAGAAAGAAGATTAGAAAAAGAGGCCGAAAGAAAGTTAGAGGCTGAGGCTAAGAGGTTGCAGATTGAGGCTGACAAAGAGGCTAAAGCATTGGAAGCCGAGGAAAGAAGACAGGCTGCAGAAAGAGAAGAGAAGAGATTAACTGCAGAAAGGGAAGCAGAAAAGGAGGAGAAGAGATTACAAAGGGAACATGAATTACGACTAAGGGAGTTTGAGTTTCAAGGCCATGCTCCTGAAAATGATGCCAGTCCCTTTGCCTCTGATGCCACTGCTAGTCAGGGAGCCTCAACCTCAGCTATGAACTTTCATTTAGATCATTTTGTTGAGAAAGACGATGATATTGAGAGCTATCTAAATAGATATGAACTATTAGCTACCACATATGGGTTAGAGAGAGAAAGGTGGAGCTTAAAGTTATCTCAAGGTCTTCGTGGGGCAGCTTATGAAGTTTTTGCCAAAATAAGCAGAGGTGATCAGGAAAATTATGACATGCTAAAGCAGGCTCTTTTGTTAAGATATGAAAAGAACGCAGAATTTTATAGGAAAAAATTTAGGAATGCTAAACTACTGTCAGGTGAAACCTATCACCAGTTCTCTGCACGGTTAGAGACATACTTGGAGAAATGGACTTCTCTGGGGAAAACCCAAGATCTTAAGGAAATGGTCCTTATAGAACAACTAAGAGAGTCCATGGCTCCAGACCTGAGAAAGTTTCTCATGGAACAAGGTGCAGAGAGGCTGGGTGAGTTGCTAAATGTTGCAGAAAGGTATCAAGCAGCTCAGGCAGAGGTATCAGGTAATAAAAAGAAACAGTTAGAAAATTTTAGGGCACCACAGAACTTTAATAAATTTGATCCTAGAGATCAAAACAAAGGTAAGCACCAGTTTGATAGGCCACGGTATGACAATAAAAATAAAACCCCACAATTCGATGAAAGGAAATATGATGAAAGAAAATCTTTCAACCAAGGGAAAAGGTGGTGTAAACATTGTAAGATGAACAATCATGACACTGACCATTGCAGAAGGAACCCTATAGTTATGGCAACCCTTCAGGTCAGGTCGACCTCAAGAAAGGAGGAGGATATTCTGTTAGATACCACTCCAGAAGAGATGAGGAAGGCACAGGCTGGGGATAAGACCCTCAAGCCTTGTTTCAGGAAATTGTCAACTTGTTATACAACTCCAGGCAAGGGAGATTTTTACATGAAAAACAAGTTGATGTATAGGAAGACTGGAGCTAGATCCAAAGGTCAGGGACAGCTGGTACTTCCAAAAAGATATAGGGCAGAATTAATAAGGAGCCTACATGTGAAACCAGATGGGGACCATGAGAAAATAGGTACCATCATCCAAAAGGTGGCCCACAATTATTATTGGCCCAAGGCAAGATGGGACATTGAGAATTTTGTAGAAAGGTGTAGCATAGCACATGAGGGAACACCCACAAGTGGGAACATTGATCAGGACCTGGACACGCCAAGGGGCAAAATTAGGCCTGATAATAAAAAGAAAAATACATTTGATAAAGTGGACCAAAGGGAATGGGAAGCCCCTTTTCACGGACAAGCTTCACTTAACTGTTTTACAATGGCCACTTTTCTTAAAGTGCAAAAAGATGTCTTACCCCAGGATAAGCCGAAAATCCCTCAATCGGACTTAAACAAACTGGAGGAAGAGGATGTAGAGAGGAAATCTCCCATCAAGAATTCTAAGTGGGGAGACAGCACCAAGAAAAGAATTGGTAGCGGTCGTTTTGTGCATGAAAATTCTGGGAAGAAAAATCATCACTATAGCGCTTCCAGTGGAAGAGACCATATCGGTCCATGGACAAATAGGTCCACAAAATTAAAGGTCCATATGAAGCGCTGTTAAGAACGTGGACTGATGAAAAGGCAGAGGAAAACATTACATCCTCATACCAATATGTGAATGAGCTGACCACTCGTTTAAAAACTGGCTGGAAACTTGCCAACGAAAATTTGAGACAAGCCAGGAAAAAACATGCTGCCTATTATAACAGGAAAGCTAAAGACAGAGATTTGGCTGTGGGAGAGAAGGTACTGCTTCTTCTCCCCGGTAGCCAGAATAAGTTACAAATTGGATGGCAAGGTCCATATACAGTTCTAGAGAAGGTGTCTAGAACCAATTATAAGATAGATAAGAAGGGGAAAGAAAAAATCTATCATGTGAATCTCCTGAAGAAATATTTGGAAAGAGAACATCAGGAAGAGACACACTTGTTGACCTTGTCCATTGCCATGGAGATGAAAAAGGAACCACTTTCATCATTTGAATATCCATTACACCCCTGTGAGACAGCGGCACAGGTGAAAATCAGTACACATTTAACGAAAACTCAGAAAGAGAGAGTGCAACAGGTTCTAGATAATCATGCAGAGGTGTTAACAGACCGACCAGGGCATACAAACCTATTGGAATATGATATGAAGCTGATAGACCCCACACCTGTCTGTATGAAACCCTATTCGATTCCTTTTGCTAAGGAGAAAGCTTTGAAGGAAGAGATAGACTATTTGTTGAAGGAAGGAATTATTTCACACAGTGAGTCTTCGTATAGTTCCGGTGTTGTACTCTTAAGGAAGCCCTCTGGAGAACATAGACTCTGTATAGATTACAGGAGACTGAATGCTATTACAGAAGGACAGGTGGATCCATTGCCGGATACAAATCAGTTGTTTGCCAGGCTAAATAAAGCTAAATATTTCTCAAAAGTGGATCTGAGTAAAGGATACTATCAGATTCCAGTAAAGCCTGAGGTTAGACCATCCCTAGCTTTTAGTACCTCAGAAGGACACTATGAGTTTAATAGATTGCCATTTGGATTGAAGAATGCACCTAGTGTCTTCTCTAGAATGATGAGAAAATTATTGGACCCTCTGAATAATCCATGTATCACAAATTTCATGGATGATATCCTTATAGCAACAGAAACATTTGAGGAACACATTGACTCTCTGAACATGCTGTTTAATCGACTTAGGGAAGCGAATTTAACAGCCCGACCAACCAAATGTTGCGTTGGATGTAAAGAATTGGAATTCTTGGGACACACAGTTTATCAGGGAAACATGACCCCTGACCCAAAGAATTTAGAGAAACTAAAGAAAGCCCCGAGACCACAAACCAAGAAAGACGTGAGATCCTTTGTCTCATTATGTGGTTTCTACCAAAATTATATCAAAAACTTTAATTCCATATGTGCACCGTTAACTGATTTGACACGTAAAGGAAATCCAGATCGAATTACATGGACACCACAATGTGAAATGGCTTACCAAGAATTGAAGGAAAAGCTCACAAGTAAACCTATTTTGAAATTACCTGACTTAAGTCAAGAATTCATAGTAAGGACGGATGCCAGTAATATTGGGTTAGGTGCAACTCTGCTACAGAAATCAGATGCATTGGATGGGGAATTAAGCCCAGTGGCATATGCTAGCAGAAAGTTGAATAAAGCTGAAACCAATTACTGAACTAGCGAAAAAGAATGTCTTGCAGTAATATGGGCGATAAAGAAATTCAATATTTATCTGTATGGTAAGGCATTTAAGTTGCAAACGGATCACAAACCTTTGTCGTTTCTAGCACAGGCTAGACATGAGAATTCTAGATTACTCCGTTGGTCTTTATTGATGCAGCCATATGAGTTTTGCATAGAGTATATAAGTGGAAAAACAAATCTGGGAGCGGATTTTTTAAGCCGCCATCCGTGTGATGAGAATCACCCTAAACCCCAGGAATAATAATAAATTTCTCTATGTGTATATAGAATTATAGACTGACATATAACGTCTGTTTTAAGTGGGGAGGATTTGTCGTGAGAAATTCAAATCCACATATATAAATTAAAACGTAAATGTAAAGCCTAACAAATAAATTTAATAAAAGGAAAGAAGAATGGTAAAGAACAGTGCTGTCACAATGACTGTACTCGAAATCCCCCTTGTTTTCTACTTCGTCTGCAAATTGTAACGTTTCACGTTGATAGTAAAAGCCTACTGCATCACTACACGCTTTCTTCAATGAAACGTGTACTGCCTTTCTAAGAAAAACCTTGAGATACGCAAGCTGACCTATATTTAATATTCCATTCATTTCATTTTAAACACGGCGTGATGAAAAGACAGATGGACTAAGGATAGAAAGAAAGGGAGGGGCTGAAAGCCGGAACGCAGGCAATACTACCACAGTCTTGCGATACACAATTACTACCATCACGCGTGTAAGGCCACAAGCACTAACTTTTTTCAAATCGTCAGTGATAAAAAAACACTACCCATACGAGTTAGGTTTTTAAAACTTACAAAACGCTTATTAGGAAACATGACATTATACTGGTTTACGTTTGAAAACATTACAGTACCCAGACACCACATCGTATTCGAAGTGAACAGGAGGTAGAAGAAAATACATATTTTGAACGCAGCCACTTAGCCCCATTAAATTTATATATTTGGGTTCCTTAGGACTTGCTGACAAAGAATATGTTAAACGTTACGCAAATAGTCTAGGAATTAACAGATTATAGCCAAAAGAAATAGTAAGGGATGTCAGACAACACCAAAATCAGAATCGCTCAGTGGCAGATTTTCACACCACCATTGTACGGGAAATAGGCTGACATGTTACCTCCTATTTGATTGGCGGAAAGTAAATGTAAGGCTAAACACGATTAGTCGGACTATAAATACTACTTCTTTGTTGTTAGGGGAAACGTGAGTAGGAGTACTTTTTTGAAAAGCTGTGTAAACATGGCTCGATTGGTTAGACCTGCCAATATAGTCAATCAGAGGCGTCAGGTCAGCACCACATTTTCAAATAAACTTACTAAAGAACCAGTGCGTTGAGCGCCAGTGCATATTTTTCTAAATAAAAGCCTGGGACATCGGCAGATCGAAATTGTGCTATATTCATTGCCAGTCAACGTAACTGTGTATTATTCCATGAATTGTGGGACCGTGGTCCTATAGTTATTGAGCAGCACCTGGTCTGAGCTTTGCTGAATCCAGAGGCGGACAGCATACTCCTTGGTCCATATAGCAAACAGTGAGGTGTCTCCAGAACACAGGGGAGCAATCAAGCAGAGGAGTCTTTTCCTGCCGCCATCACGAAAGATAAGCCTATGTGGCCAGCGGAGCTCAACATTATGTAACCCCCATCTTAAACTGACATTGTATAAAAATAAGAGGGGAAATTAATTGTTTTAATGCCAGGAACTGAGAACATCTCCAATACTAGTTCCAACAGAAACAAACACGTGAAGTCATGATGACAAATAACAACATAGCTTGAAAGAACAAAACCAGTATTACCTCATATTACTACTACACAACTGACACACATAGGATAATATTAATAAAATATGTCACTACAAGGTTCATATTGATAAATTCTGTACATATAAATTGTAATTACAATTGATTGTGATTCCTGGTTCACTTTGTATTTGAATCAGGACACATATATTAGTGTAAGAAATTAATACATATTGATATTTGAAAATTTACCAGTGACTCATTTAAGATATTCTTATAGAATGTTATATGTGTGTGAGTGTCACAGTGTTGTCAAGTGTGGTGGAATAAATTAAATTGTTTATCTGTCTGTTGTTGTTGTGACTTACACTTCATCATATACATACCCTAGACATTTAACGTAGTCATCACAATATTCCAGAATAATTCTGACTGAGGTATAAATATACCAACGGGCTGATCAGCCGTTTGCCAGTCACTTCGATTACGGAAACAACAGCAGATGGATTGATTTGCCGTTGCCCTAAAGACGCCAATAGGCGTGATGGGAAACAATGGCAAAGAAAACCTATCTGCTGTTGCCCTAAGACGCCACTAGGCGTAATGGCCACTGACTGCTTTGACGGTCGGTGGCTAAGGACGGAAGAAGAAGAAGGTATAAATATGTGGTAGCAAGTAAGGTCATCTGTAATACACAACACTTATTAGACACAGATACCTTCACAGCTGATCTCAGTCAGTACACTAAGTCCCCTATAAATATTTATAACATCCCACTTTACCACAATAATATGACCAATGCGTTCTCATGCATGTGGTACAAGGTGACTAATATGAGGTTGTTTATGATGGCTGACAACCTCATTATGTAAAACATATGGCCACATAAACCACCGCTGTAAGAGCATGTGACTGCTTGATGCAAGTTTCCTGCAAGGGGACCCAGCTGCAAGGGTGGTTGTATGCTCCGTATGGACCACGAAGGAAAGTAATGATGAGACGATTAATGGAGGACATGGAAGCTAATGCAACAGATTTATCAATATACTAGTGTAAAAGCCCGTCATAAGACGGGAATTAAATTCAAAAGCACCAATACCTAACGGCAATTTTACTTATTCAAAAGTGTTTTAAATAAAAAACCACTGTGCGTCACCACAGTACACAAACTATGTAGCAGCAGCGAGGATCCCAATGTGTGTATACGGGATCACACATTCTATAAATATATTTTTGTGCACACCGTCATTTGCGCATTGTTCTGTGGTAAGTGTTACTATTTTCGGGAGAGTACATATAAGGGAAACAATCCAATTAATGTCTAACTTTCAACCAAAGTTGCATCCCTTCGCGTTACGCACTGACAGAAAAAGCTGAGATTTTATATATAGGATACCAAAGGAAGACGTTTTCAACAACATCGATCGAACGGAATATGTGGTAGTAGGGATATAGCTCCCGCCCCTTTCACAGTATACCGTGGTTCAAACGCCAGGTAGGCTTACATCAGTTTTTTTTGTGTGTGGATTTCTTTTATTTGTTTTTAATTCAATCTTCGGTTATATCGATTTCCCGTGGACTTGTTTTATTTGAGATCTTAGTTCATACTTCAGCTACGTCAATTAAAACAAAAGGGTTTGACTGCTTAAAAATTAAAATGACAATTTTTAAAATGTCTATAATAAAATCATTTGTAATTTTTAAAATCTACATTTTATTGTTTATCTTCAGGATCTAATTTTTAATGTTAGCATTTGAGCACCGAGTGGTAGAGTGGTTAGAACGCTTCGACCAGGTTCGAAAGCAGGTAGCATCACACTCCAGTCCATCCAGTAAACATGGGTAACCAGCTCAGCTCGTGAGTTAAGGAAGGCAAGACAGCAAGGAAGGAAACGGATCACCCTACCTCATAAAGCTGAGACCTAGCATAGTTGAAATCTCTAACCTTTTACTCCGATACGGGAGAATCTGGTATTGGACTACCTTTATCATCATTTTTTATATTTTTAAGCCATGAAATTTTGATTGACAACAGCTCACCCACGTGAGAAGTGGTTCCAGCTTAAGCCGATTATTTATCTATTTATTTATATTGCTACGAGTTCTTTATCTTATAATATATGTTACTAAGGTTCTTTTTTCCTTGTTCCTATGTAGCCATATTTTATTATGTGTAGTAACGACAATCTGTACATAATATTTAAAAAAATGTATAATATTAATAAAAAGATAATTTGGCACACGAGTTCTGAGAAATGTAGCTCAAAATAATAAATGTATTATTTAATAATATAAGAATGAATGGGAGTGTAGTTCAACAAGATAGCATGATTTATTTCCAACAATTGAAAAAGGTTGTAAAGAGTGTGCAGGGTGAAAAATCGGGCAGCATGTTTGAAAGGGACTACCTTCACTGTTACATGTTGCTGTTTAACTAGAGCTGCTGAGCTTCTCTCTCTTTTGCAACCAGTATTAAGTTGGCATTATCTACACTGTAGGTCTAGACTTTTCCTGTGGCTTTTCTGCCATTCTTAAATATACTGAGTTGAAGTCATGAGCTCCAGTTTCTCCAGCTTGGCTTGCGTTTAAAAGATCATCACATCTGGTCCAAAGCTAGGAGAAAGAAGCGTGTGGCATACTGTCCATTTTTCGCCATCCAAAGGTGCTCTCCACTTATGCACACATTAATATACTGCGTTCTGGTTTTGGGCTCTCCCAAGGAATTGTCACGTCCTACACAGAGCCGCTCCTCCGTTCCCCTTGCTTATCATGGGTCCACAGTGAGATCCTTCTGCATGCAGCCAACCAGATAGAAGCCAGAGTTACGTCTGGAACTCAAGTGACTTCTCCAAGCTTAGTATGCAATGCTGGGTTCTCAATATGTTTTATCAAGGGAGAATCCCTGGAGTTTGTGGATGAATTCAAAAGTCAATAAGGGTGTTATTAGCCTCACAGCCAGAGGTTCACTTCCACATCTGTATACTATAGCACTATGCTTAGCTGGTGGTCATATAAAGATGACTCCAGATATGTCTCCATCATATTATTCAGCCAATTGATTTTGACTGACTGTAGCTAGTAACATACGCGGTGCGAGGTAGGTCAAGCTTAAGCAGATTTTTACAGTTGTTTCTCATCTACATTGAAACTTATATTATGAAGCGTAATCGATATATCCACTACGTATTCTTTAAAAAAAAAAAGAAAAAAAAAAAAGAAAGATAATTCAGCAGACGAGCCCTGAGAAATGTAACTCTAACATAATACATTTTAGTAAGAATGGATAAGTGTGTATGTCAATAAGATAACTTGATTTATTTTCAACAAATGAGAAAAAAATTGTAAATAGTGAGTGTGGTGAATAATCTGTCAGTCCAGGAAGAGGGTAGTTTGTGTCTTGTGCTTCAGTTCAGATCGACACATTACTAGTTTTCTTAATGAAAGTTTATAACCTGTGAAACATTCGCATCAGCTTTTCTTGAAAATTCGGAAAAGGCGAGCATGTCATTGCGGTAGCTCAATTGGGCAAATAATCTATTTTATTATGATTTCACAGATCTCTTCGCAAGTAACCCGTCAAGGAATGGAGGAGAAGTGTAATTATTTCGTTTCATAATAAAAGGACCACCCAATACCTTTTCACGCTTTATTTTTTTGTCAACCTTTTCCATTCTGGTAAAACTGAAGTAATAAAAAAACTGCATTTTTTTTTTAAAATAGAAAAAAATTACCACAGACAGTAGCTTATGTGGTAGAGTTTTTATATCCACGCATCCATTCTAAGTCAAACGATATAAGCCTTCCTGGCTCATTTTGAGACGTCACCAGGTTCCTGTGATTTTGTTGTTGTGCCATAACAGTAAACAAAGCACAGGAACAATCATGTGATCATGTAGGTGTATACCTACCAGAAGCAATCTTTGCGCATGGTCCGCTTTATGCAACGCTCACGCAAGGATGGCGCTAGACAATCTTAAAGCAAATATTCAGTACACATGCTATCAAGACAAACATTTTAAAGACAACCGTAATTTACCCAAAGTGTTGTGATTAAAGAGGACAATGGATGGGCTGGAAAAAAAATCGAAAAAAGGTGATTCGTCTTACGAGGACAAAAGACAGAGAAAATAGTCTACGTTACGGCCACAAGGCCTTCGTCAGGAAAAGAAAGAAAGTGAAGGCTAGATAGGACACATAAGAACTTAAATAAATATAAAAATAAAACCTAGGTACTTCCCTGAAGGCAAGGCATCAAAATCCTATCACTATTTGCTGTCCGCTGATGGACAGCGTGGCTGAAGAGGAAGTGACTTCCGCCACCGGATGTACACAATACATAATAAGAAACTAAAAACTAAAAAACGAAACTGAACAATAAACTACCCAAACGTAATAAAAGTGGGGACTGGAAATAGAGGACAGAATGAGTGGGAGATAAATAAATATGAAATAAAAAATCAAGACAAATTAGAAACAGTGTAAATTCATACATATTATGGAGGATGGCATAACAAATATAGAAGAATAGGATAAGAGTGGAAAGAGTCAAAATAGAGCAAGAGAGGAAATGGTAACCTCAGACAAAGGTGTGTAAAGTGTTGAGACCGGCTGGTTTTAGACACCCCATGCGGTGGATAAGACGGTTCTCAAGCTGTTCTCGGCTGGCAGTGTCAGAGGAGCAGGATCGGATCGCTGTGACCTGGATGTCGATGGGACCATGGTGGTCAGGACCATTGAAGTGTATGGCAACTGGTGTGGACTTTTGCTGAGAGATGTCATTTAAGTGCTGGCTGAATCTGTCCCCAAGTCGTTTGCCTGTTTGGCCAATATCGGTTTTGCAGCAACGTTTACATATGATCGTATATATGACATTGCGCGATTCACACGTGAAGCTGCTAGTGATGGTGTACGTAGCCTTAGGAAAGGACACCTTCTGGGTTGAGATGACATACTTACACGTGTTGCATCGTGTCCGACCACAGGGTAGTGTGCCAAAGTGAGTGGCATTCTCCTTTGGGAGACGGCTGTGAACAAGAAGATCCTTCAAGTTCTTGTCGCGTCTATATGCCACCAAAGGTGCTTCACCGAATACTTCTTGGGTCACAGGCTCTGCTTGGAGGATAGGGAGGTGGCGGAAACGGATCTGTTTGACAGCAGTACTGTGAGGGTGATGGGTAAAGATTAATTTGACTCTATCCGAAGTGGATTTACAGTGAGTTTTGAGGACCTCCTGACGAGAGATGGGGAGCACACGTTGGAGAGCAGAGGTGAGATCATGTTCCGGATAAAGTCTGCTACGGAAGAAATCCAACATCTCATTTGCTCGGAAGTGGAAGTCATCGTCGTCTTGGCACAAACGGTGGAGGCGGAGAAGTTGTGAAAAAGGAAGGGAGTCACGACAGGCCCGAGGATGAGAAGAGGTATATAGGAGGTAGCTGTGGGCATCTGTCGGCTTGTAGTATACTGAGGTATTAAGGCCGGAGGGCGTGATAGTAATAGTAATGTCAAGGAAGTTGACAGATACTGTGGAGACAAGGGAGGTGAACTTGATGGTGGGGTGAAAGTGGTTGACAAAGTCGATGAAGCGGTATAATTCAGTCTCAGACATATCTGTGAGTCCTATGCCATCATCGATATATCTGCGGTAAAACCCGGGGAAAGGACCGGAGTATTGTTGCCATATCTGATGCTCCAAGTGGCCCTGTGATTAAAGCTGTGATTAAAGAGCTGTGATGTAATTAATCGAATTACACTTTGTTTACCTATTCCAACGTCTCAGTTTTCCAAAGGTGTCGCAGATGCTGTAATTTTACAATTGTTGATTTCATTTCTTTTCTGCTCATTGTTTTGACAGATAATACGTGCTCGTTGCTTCATGCCGCCTTTACCATTTTTACAGCTCAATTTGCGTAATTCAGTCTGCATTTAAAAAATATATATATATTGTATTATCATTTTAGGAGTTCGTTATATTGTATCTTATTAACTCATTTTTGTTACATGTTTATTGGAAGTTTAAAGTGTTGATATTATTTCTGTTCTGCTCATTGTTTTGACAGATGATACGTGCTTGTTGCCTCCTACAGCCTTTACAGTTTTTACAGCTTAATTTGCGTAATTCAGTCTGCATTAAAAAAAAAATAAAAGTAGCGTATTACCATTTTAAGAGTTTATTATGTTGTATCTCATTAACTCATTTTTGTTATATATTTGAATATTTATGATCTTTCAGTACCATACACAACAGCTGCTTTCCTAGATAATATCTTTGCCTGCTGTAGCCTTCAAAGTTTTTTTTTTATCTAATACCACTCATGTGATCCGTTTTACTAATTAGGGCGTTTCTATTTTTACTAGACTCATAAAAATTTCTAGAAATTTCAGTGAATTGAAAGCAACAAATATGTTGATGAAGTGCTAGGCCAGCTCGGGACGCAAGAGGGCGTGTTAATCCCCTCTGCCAGTTAATGCTAACCGTAATTTGTAAATCGCTGGCTAGAAAAGAGAAAGAAATTGAAATCACAAAAACCTGGCCACGTGCCTGAGACGTCACAGCGGATTAACCGTGAATTAAAATCCTTATATCTATAATTTAACCAGCAATCTGTCGTGTGCGCCGTCTTCTAGCTGCAGATACTAGCAGATTATACAACAGATACAGTGCACAGACAGAAGACTTGACAGACATGAGGATTTGACGTAGAATTGAAACTAGGGCCCGGGTGCTCTCCACAGAAAACTGTGCAGGATAAGCAGCTTAACTCCAGTTGGCTCTCCGGGTAGCGAGCACTCTCCCCTTTCCGCCCGGGTCACAGCTGAAACCCCCTGCCGCGATTAGACCTTGTTGTTTTGTGTTGATGTTGTCCCGGCTGCTGCTGCTGGTTTCTGGTGCTATTTCTTTTGTTGCTGTTGGTGATCTTCTTCTTCTAAAAACAACGGTTACCTTATCTTCTTCTTATGCTACAACTACTGTTTCTTAAGTCTTCTTTTGTTCTTCTTCAAAGTCTGTTTCTCTCTCTTCTGTTCTTTCTTCTTTTTTTCTTCTTCCTCTTATTCTTCTTCCTTTTCTCCTCCTTCTTCTTCATTTTCTCCTCCTTCTACTTCTTCATCTCCTCCTCCTTCTTCTCCTCCTTCTTCTTCTCCTCCATCTTCTTCTCCTCCATCTTCTTCTCCTCTTTCTTCTCCCCCTCCTTGTTCTTCTCCTCCTCCTTTTTCTTCTCATCCTCCTCCTTCTTCTTCTTCTCCTTTTTCTTCTTTTTCACCTGCTCATCCTTCTTCATTCGTCTTCTTATCTTTCTTCTTTATTTTTCTACAACCTGTGTTTCTCAATCTTCCTTTATTTTTCTACAAATTCTGTTTCTCAGTCTTCTAGTCTTTTTCTACAAATTCTGTTTCTGAATCTTCTAGTCTTTTTTTTTTTTTTTTTTACAAATTCTGTTTCTCAATCTTCTAGTCTTTTTCTACAAATTCTGTTTCTCAGTCTTCTTCAACTTCTCTTTCCTTATCTTCTAAGCTAACTTGATTCCCATAATTTCCTCAAAGTGCTTTTTCGTACATTTTTGTTCTTCCTCTTTTAATATCCTACTGTTTTTATTGCTGCTGCATTTACTACTTTTACTAGTACTACTAATACTACAGCTGCTACTACTTCTACAACTACTACTAATGCTGATGCTGCTACTACAACAACTAGTACTACTGCTGCTGCTACTACTACAATTACTACTAATGCTGGTGCTGCTACTACAACAACTACTACTTACTACAGCTGCTACTACTTCTACAATTACTACTAATGCTGGTGCTGCTACTACAACAACTAATACTACTGCTGCTGCTACTACTACAATTACTACTACTGCTGCTGCTACTACTACTATTATTATTACTATTACAACAACAACTGCTTCTATTATTGCTAATACTGCTGCTACCATTTTTACTACCACCAGGACTTCTACTACTAAAACTGCTGCTGCTACAACTACCCTATAGGCCATTATCACTACCATTTTCACTGCTGCTTCACATACGCAAGGAGGGGGGGGGAGAGGGGGATTAGGTACAACAGAGTGTCCTCGATATACGTCGCGCCGATATACGTAGTTTCATATACACGTCGTTGATTAATTAGGGACTCGATATACATCGCATATATTTGCATTTACGTCCTTTGAACAGGAACGTCGTACATATATATTTCCCTCGAATCTTCTCTTTATCCTTCTGTATTTAAATTCATGATTACAAACTGTGTATAAATGTAAAAACATATACAGTATGTATCAAAACATAAGTACAGTAATAAGTATGTATTAAATATTTAATACAATAAATAATTTTTTTTAATTTAAATAAAACTTTGCCTAGTTTTCGCGAGACGCGCCCTGTTCAACTTAGTCGGTTATATTAGGGCGCAGGTCCAAATATAAAAGACCTTTAGGTCTGATGGTGAGTATATTATTGCAATAAAATAAATTTTGCAAAACTGTGTAGCCATTACTGAATGCTATCTCCTCCATTAGATCCCAAAAGGAGGATCTCAGCCTAGTACACGAACTCCGTAG
Source organism: Oreohelix idahoensis (assembly GCA_024509875.1). Taxonomy (NCBI): domain Eukaryota; kingdom Metazoa; phylum Mollusca; class Gastropoda; order Stylommatophora; family Oreohelicidae; genus Oreohelix; species Oreohelix idahoensis. Next base: position 12,361 of record JAMPIV010006823.1, on the reverse strand, counting down.
CACCGGCGAGGATCCCAATGTGTGTATACAGAAATCACACATACTATGAATATGCAGTGGGTAGGTTTCCTAATTTAAATTTTGTCAGGGAAGGGGCCGTATGACCTACTCATTACGATTTCTAACTGCCGAGGGATTTTTAACGTGTGCAACTTGCACGTGGGACATTCTATTTTTTTGCCATTAGAAACCACTGGTTCTGAAAAAAAATTCCATAAAAATTTTCTAGAAATTATACTCCCTTGTGTTGGAAATCGAACCCGTTACCTTTAGTGTTAGCGACGGACGCCATACTTCTTAACCGCTCCGATTCCTTTTACTATACAGTACTGTAAATCATAATTTTATAGAATATATAATGAAATTAAAATGTAAGTAATAAATAAATAGTAAATGCTAGAAAGTAAACATTTGAATTTTCAAGAACAATGAGCAGTTGGTCCGTGACGTAACACGGCTCCACTTGTGTACCCACAATGTCCAGCTCACGTTGTTTTCGTGAATGAAGAGGCGCTGTGAGTATTTTATGTCTAAAAATATTTCACTAATCTTTCATCATGAGTGGAAAAGGTTGACTAGTGCCGTGAAAAGGCGACATAATGTGACTTTAGATGTTAACATAGAGGTGATTAAAGCAAAGTTGAAGTGGTGAAAGAGCTGTTGATATTGCTCGGTGTCTTGACTTACCGGCAACAACAGTATTTAGCAATTACTATAAATTATACTGTATTACAGTTTAATGTACAATAAAATAAGTATTTCCTATTCATATACCTACATGCTTTCATGTAAATTAAAATTTTTTAGTTGGCCTGGAACGTATTTCCACATAATACATTAATTCAGTGGGAAATCGTTGTCCGTGTGACGGTATTGCCTCCTCTGCTTTGCAGTAGTGGTCCAACAGTGGGCAAAACTCAAGAGCATCTATTATAGGCTTCAATGGAGTCTATTTTTACACAAGATTACTCCTGGCAGAAATGTCGATAGAAGAGTAGTAAAGCTTCTATCACATAAGAGTCTTCATAAGATATTCAGATAAGCTAAAACAATGCTGGCTGTCGCAGAGCACGTTAATTCTATAATCTGCCGACACTTTTATGAAGAATTTAGCAATGGTTTATTCTAGCTCGTTAAGCCCTCACCCCTGAGTTAATCAGTGGAATTATCATTTTAATATATATAGCTCTGTTTAGAGTGTGTGTTTAGTAACTTTGACTGAGACAAACATGTAGTACATTTAAAAGGATTGAATCGAAGTTAAATTTGTAACATTACACATAACAATATTTAATAATTACTTTAAGTTTTAACAGTTGGAAAATAATTTGAATAGTTATGGAAAAGGTTTCATCGCTTGATTGGGATTTAACTGAATAAAGGAGGTCGCTTTTTACAGCGGATATTTTTCACTTAGCTGCCAATGGTAGTTTCTTCTCCCGCTGGGTCAGTTCCATTCACTCTGCTCTCGCTCGTCTCTGATCAAAGTTCCGGCGCCGCACGTTCCAAGAACGTCAAGGAGTAACGGCTAAGTTGGTTCTGCGTCTGTCTATAAGACCCTCTTATGATGGCGTCTCGCACAACGTCAGTCCCCTGCTACCTTCACTTGGTTCCAGAGATAGTACTTTCAGCTGGTACCACCAATAACTGGTAACAGAAATAGAAACGAAACGCTCTTCTGAGTATGGCGTTTTCCAACCCATAGTTATGGGTTCCTATCTTCCCATACCACCGTCCCATGTCAGAATTTACCCTCGATAAGAATTAAATGTAATCCCTCGAAATAAAACTTCCTCTACATTTAAACTGAATAGCTTTAGCTTTGCATTACATTTAAAGGAAAAGGTTAAACGTACAGATATAATATGTTTTACATTTACATCTCCACTGTTTGAAAAGTGTTCACAATATAACTTCATTTATGTTTCATTTATATTTACACTTATGGAAAAGGTTGAAACTTCTATTAATTTAAAATGAATATTGTCACATAGACATTTACACTGGTTTAAAGCTTGAAAACGTACATTAATTTGAAAGTGAATATGTTTATAGGGACATTTACACTGCTTTGAAAATGTAAGTATTATTCTTAGAATGTACATCATTTCTTTCATCTTTCTCTCCCTGCTCCATAGGGAACCTGGAGCTACTTTATGCTTTTAGTTATCTTTACGAAACTATAAATAAAGCAATCACCAGCTCTTGCAGTGGTGGTTCATGAATCACCATTCTAGATACTGAGGTTGCCAGCCCCAAATGACTTTGACATCCAATAGCGAGTTTCACATATTAAACTTCACATGGCAGCTCTAAAACAAAATCCATGGTGATATCACGAGAAGAAAGAAAACATCAGATTAAGCTGGGACAACAGGTCCTGGAGCAGGTCGACAACTTTAAATATCTCGGAGCTATTATAGACCGAAAGGGAGGCATCAAAGAAGAGTTGGCCACTCGAAAAGCAGCAGCTGGGAGACTTTTTCAGGCCATAAATCGAGGATTCCTCAGCAAGAGAGAGGTTGGTAAGAAAACAAAGATGGCTGTATAACGCTCCACCTATGTCCCAGTCTTGACATATGGATGCGAGTCATGGGCAATGACTACAACCCAGAAAAGCCAGATCCAAACCTCAGAAATGAAATATCTGAGGAAGGTGGTTGAAGTAACAAGAAGAGACATGGTCCGCAACCAGACGATACGTCAAGGCCTAAAATCCCACCCCCTGCAGAGCCAAGTAGAACAGTCCCAACTAAGATGGTTTGGCCATTGTTACCAATATGGTTGCAAACATATGTTCAACTGATGTAGTAAGGCTGATATATATATATACTGCTATGGTGGTAGTGGCTGGTGATGTATCGTGCTGTAATATGACTAATCGCGAATGTGTGACCTGGTAGTTCGTCGAGGTGGACGTCTATGTATCAGTGCAGACTGGTATCACCACACGTAACGTACAAGAGTGTGTGTGGCATTCATCACCTTGAAAGATGTAGATGTGAAGTTGATGGAGTCAAAATATAGATAAACAGCTGTGTACGTTTTGATCATTTATTATGGTCACAGCAACAAGACGAAGACGACACCATGTAAGTATGACACAGGAACATGGCGGATATGAAAACAGTTCACAACAATGGCATGTACATAAGTTCCAATAATTATATGCTTATCAAAGTGTTGCAGCCTCCAAGATATCTCTCAGTCTACACTTAGCAGAAAAACCCCGTATTACACAACGGGTAAACACTGTATAAACATCCAACAGTTTCTTTCTGACTCATCAAAGTCATTCTTCTTAAGTCGACCTCCCAAACATGGCGGGCGACGAAATTAGCATAGTCCATCCCTCTAATCTGACGTATCGAAGATAGGCTGTCCTTTCGAAGATAGGCTTATATAACTCCCTTGTACATCAGGCGAGTTTTCATTTTCAAAGTTATAATAACTAATAACCCATCTGTTCTTCCACTCCAGATAGTTATATATATTAGGCCTCTATCAAACAGTACACACTGTGGATTCCTCTTCTGTAGACATAAGTGTCTGAGTTCAAAATATACCGCCAATCATGCGGGTTGTAGAAGATTATCTATTCTCATGGGTCTCTGTGTGTAAATCTAGAAAAACAGTCTTACATGGCCCCAACGAGCGTAACAAGAGGAATGCTCTGCCTTCCAACCATTTGTGAGCTCTTGTCACTGGTTGACTCAAAAATATGATCCTTACAAAGGAAGTGTGAAAGTTTCGTAATTTTACCTTGATACGAATTCCTAACACCACTTAGCAGCAACTGTCGTCTTCCTGACGAACAGAAAATAACACAGGGGACTCTAAATACAGTGGAAGAGTTTCCATCCCCAAAAGGCAATGCAGAGAAATAATCAGACATTCCGTCTGACAGACCCAGAACAAAAACACGGCCTCCCGCCGGAAATCTTCATCAAAAAACTTCCTTAGTTTGGACATGCGCAGTTCGCATCCCCTCTGACCTATCCAGTCAGCTGGTGTCACCTTTTAAAGAGGAGTAACTACATATATACTTTCCCTCAAAGCAAAAGATGAGTATTCGCCCTTAGATTATGGTTCCAATGAAGAATACATTAGACACAAAAATCTTATTTAAAATATAACAAGCATACAGACAGACTACATTATCAGTTATGAAAAACTGCACGTAACAGCCATGTCTGCAGAATAGGAGAAGATCGGCTACTACGACAAGCATGGGAAACAAAGAGCCAGGGATCCAGACGCACAGGACGACCCAGAGTCCGCTGGGAGGAGAACATTAGACAATCTTTGAAGAACTGAGGACTAGAATGGAACCAGGCCAGGAGGAAGACAGCCGATAGAATAGTCTGGCGCTCTCTCTTCCAAACCTCTACACCTCATGGTAGAAGGGGAACGACTAAGTAAGTAAGTATGGTTTTATATATATATATATAGATATATATATATATATATATATATATATATATATATATATATATATATATATATATATATATATATATATATATATCCCAACGGGCTGATCACCCGTTTGCCAGTCACTTTGATTACGGAAACAACGGCAAACGGATTGATTTGTCGTTGCCCTAAAGACGCCATTAGGCGTGATGGGAACAACGGCAAAAAAAATCTATTCGCTGTTGCCCTTAAGACGCCACTAGGCGTAATGGCCACTGACTTCTTTGCCGGTCGTTGGCTAAGGACGGAAGAAGAAGAAGAAGAAAGAATATATATATATATATATATATATATATATATATATATATATATATATATATATATATATATATATATATATATATATATATATATATATATATATATATATATATGTAAAAGTCTATTTGACAGTAGAAGTAAAGTTGGATTGCACGGAGACTGGAGATGTATAAGGTTGCTCAGTGTAAATGTACTGATGTAACGTACTGTTTTTCTGTGTTATGGATGGTAGTACGTTGAGCGTGTCATGTTGTCCTGGGCAGTACCAAGTAGTAGCAAGGAATCTAGGTCACTAGCGTGAGGTGTCGCCAGGGTTCAGTAGACACATATCTAATGTCAGTATTCCTGCAGATTCAGACGTGTAATACTTGTATGACAATGTGGTTGATGGTGTTAGTGTGTAGATAACAGTGCTGATAACACGAAGGCCGTATAGGCTCTTGGACGTCTTCACATTAACTCACACAACCACAAGTAGAAGTCAGTGAAGTAGGGAATGCTGCTGACGTTTACAATATTTATTTGTGACGTACGATAATACGATGATGATGAACGAAACAGTCAATAGTATACAATCAGGTACATAATATGTGTAGTTACAAAAGTCAGCTTCAACCATCACAGATCCTAGACATGTAACAATGTCTTTATCAGTGTTTACAGTTTATGCAATAGCTCTAACCCCTGACTGAGCCCCGTCAGGTAAGCCCTAGCAAATATATTGCGTAGTACGGGCGATATCATCTATATAAACAAAGTCAATGCCATTGTCCTACAATTAGCAAAAAGACTTCAGACTGGCCTCACATGCCAGATACTTCATTCTGGTGAAGAATAGATATGGTGACAACGAAATCAGACCGCAGGTCACGGGCCTCGATAAACAGGTCACTCTCAGTTTACACAGGCTCCTGAGATTAAATATATATTTTCTGCCAAATCATACTCCGCCTGCATTGCGGATCCATAAAGATGATTCCTAGGCTTATGTGAGTAACAGGTCAACTAGACCTAGTCTTGTAGATATGAAGTCATACTGGAGTGCAGTATAATAACTTCTTGTGAGCTTCGCTCACTATGCCGCCATCAGCGATAAATGTACCTGTAAGATCTAAACGAGACGAAACGATCGAATAGCGTTTTCAGTTACCTTTTTAAAGAATCCTGACACTCTTAAGTAACACAATACAGCCAATACTGGCATAAAGAAAACACTCAGGGACGGAAGAAGGCCAAACGGCCATTCCCAGAATTTCCACTCTCTATCGAAAACTTGGCAGAGAGGAATCTACGGATCGGGACATCCGTTCTAAGCCACAGGTACACACTCTCTGAATATCGGTCTCCCGGCTTTTGCCGCTAAGACCCGCGCATGCCCAAAGAGCATGGACCAGATCGAGGCAAACCCAGACCAGGCGTTTCCGACCAAACGGGTGACAAAGATACACCGAATGATCCTATAAATAGAATTAAGACATGTCAACTCTAAGACATGTCTGAGACAGGACAACATAAGACAGGAGAAGATAATCACCAGTCAAACTTGTCACCGAGAGATAATAAACGTTTATCTCTCTTTGATTACATTAAACCAAACATACATTAGGTTGGTGTTTTTTTCACCGTCGAAAATGACGGTAACATTACCACACCTCCCGGGGGAAAAAAATGGCACTTTTTAAAAAAAAAATACATCTTTGAGCCAAGTACATTAAGCTCATAACGCATGAGTAATGCGCCGATGAAAGGATCACCAAAATAATAACATCATAATGTCAGATCCAATCGACGCACAGAAGAGCGTCTGGTGAGAAGAAAAAAATCTCACTAGATAGGAGAAACTATTTTCTCAAAGTAAATATTTATCCGGGGAGGTGTTACCAACCAACTCAAAAGTGCAGGTAATGTTACAACAAAAATTCATATCAATGTGTATAAATGGTGAATGACAATTTCCATTAAGAGATTACACCAACATCGAATCTCACGACGTATAATGCATATATAAGCATAAATTCCAATGGTCAATCATTAACAACATTAACAACAATATCTGAAGACGTTAGAAGACTAAGACGATGCTCTTTCGGAGATGTCTTGTAAGCAAAATCCTCAAGGAACATCAGGACGTCTATAGAAGTCATCGTAGATATACAGCGTTCCAACATATCACTCCGGTTTGCTGAGAACAATACAAATAGTACATTTCTTAGAATGTTGTAATGTACCATAGTCACACAATATATATCTAAACTATAAATGTGGCCGCATTAATTTTTTCGACCTTTATTTCACATGAAACAAAGCCTTCCTCTGTTTTACCGCAGACGGTAACAGAGAAAGCGAGTAATCAATACATAACCATGAGTTTAAACAAAGTGACAACAAGTGTTACAGAAGCATGTTATAGTAAGAATAGATCATAACTTTAGATATGTAATAGTAGATCTAGACAAAAGAGCTAAGTAGCTTCATGTGGGCATCGAGACAATATGTCTGCCATCACATTATCCGAACCACGGATAGCTCGTACCGTGAAATGAAAAGGTTGAAGAGCAATAGCATATCGAGTGGATCTCGAACTCTTCAAATCTGTATTCTGCATAGCCGTGAGAGCTTTTTGGTCGGTTTCTACTAAGAAATGCGCGCCGAGAAGGAATCTTTGGAGTTTAAAAATTGCCCAGACCATAGCTAGCAATTCTCGGTCTAGAACAGAATAATTCCTTTCTGCCGCATTCAGTTTTCTCGAGACATACATTACAGGATGCAGAGTCTCAGAATACTCTTGCATCAGTGCCGCCCCGATCCCTATCGCCGAGGCGTCACTACGAAGGACAAACGTCCTATCGGCTGTAGGTAGTCTTAAAATAGGAGGAGACGAAAATAACGACTTAATCTGATCCAATGAAGATTGGCATTCTTGAGACCAACGCACCATATTAGGAGACCCTTTCGTCAATAGGGTTGAGAGTGGTGCCGTAATAGAGGAAAGATTCGAAATGAATCTTCCATAGAACTGTATAAGGCCCAAGAGACTACGGATCTGTTTTTTAGTCTTAGGAATAGTGATGTTCAGTATCTTAGAAGTGTTGTGGTCTTCTGTTTTCAAGAGACCATGACCAACACGATGACCAAGAAAAGAAATCTCACTAAACCCAACATAGCCTTTAGAGGGTTTAGCTGTCAAATTATGCTCACGTAGAGTAGACAACAGTTCATCTAATCCCAGATAGTGATCTTCCCAAGACTTGCTAAAAAGACATATATCGTCTAAGTATGCAATCACATCAGACCGATATCCCAGTATTCGACGCATCATGCGTACAAATGTAGCTGGGGCATTCATAAGGCCAAAAGGCATAAAGTTCCATTGGAACAGACCCCTAGGTGTGGAGAAAGCAGTGAAAGGTTTGGCTCGTTCGGTTAAAGGAACTTGCCAGTATCCTTTAGACAAGTCCAGCTTTGTAAAGAAACGAGAATTGGAAAGTCTAGTAAGTAACTCATCCAACAGAGGCATAGGTTCTGCATCGAACTTCGTTACTTGATTTAGTTTACGGTAATCGACGCAAATGCGTATGTTATTGTCTTTCTTTCGGACAATAACCATAGACGACGAGTATGCCGAATTGGATGGTTCAATTATTCCTAACTGTAGCGGGAGGTTATTTAAAATTATTTATTATGTAACAGTATGCCAGTAAAGAGTTCTGGTCTTACAAGTAATACCCCAGTCTTAGAAATAAGCACTGGTGTATTGTTATCATAAAAATAGTCAGACTGTGAAAACCCTGGCCCAGTTGGTAAGAAGTAGTACCAGGATTTAAGGTGTCTCCTCCCTGTGACTATCTTATGATTACTTTTATTCTAGGGGATAAGTAAAATGAACATTCACTGAAACCACAAATGGAAGAAGTGAATAAATCCTCAGGTACAGTTAAAATAGTTTAATAATTACACTAATATTCTATTTCTACTAGTTGGAAAAGAGTATACACATATATATAAAAATATTCACACAATTACTATTATTGTCTGTTTAGACTTCAAGATCTTAAAGAATAAAGTTACTGAAATCACTGTTATTAGTCCTTTGAATTTTAGGATAACTGTCATCAGTTGACTGAGTTTATGTATGGTTACTTATTGTTTTCAACTATTGGCTGTTTCACATGTATAGGTGGTCAGTGTCAAACAGGACACTTATCTTTCCAACTTGATACTGCTGAAACTGTCCGTTGCTGATATCAGACTTGGTAGGCCCAACAGTAGGGATGCCAATGACCAGTTGAAGTTCACTCTTTGGGGTCCTGCACTTTTGTGGGATGGCCTCGGATGAACTGCACCGGCTTCTGATACTGGACAGTCTGGTTTGAGTTATTTCATGGAACCTGCAACATATCAGCCTTGGCTAGTATCTGGCTAGACTTGTAGCTGACTAGCACAGATGTCAGACCAGTCAGTCATCAGATGTCACCGTTTTACAATCATAGTAAGCAAGGACATCATTTCAGTGATATAGCATTAATATTAACATGTCAATTAAGTGTAACTGACAACACATAAGTCAGACAAGTCAGTCATCAGGTGTCAAAGTTATACAGTCATAGCAAGTAACATCATTTCAATGATACAGAATTAATATTAACATATCAGTAATAAACATCATCTGGTTTATTCCGCTCCTATACATCCCTTCATATGCTATAACTTGATCCTTCCAAATCATATCAAGTACAAATTCAAATACTGATGCTATCCTTAGCATCTACACAAAAGTAATACATAAATAAAGAAAGTGAGTGACCACGTGATCAGGTTGCTTTCTACTGAAACTGGCTATAGAACACTCCAGTTTACCAGCTGTAAATGGGTACAAAGTTGTGCGCTCGAACTAGGGAAGGCAAAGGCAGCGAGGAAGGGGACTAGTCACCTAACCTCGTAAAAGCGGTATCTTCCATGCTGAAGCTTCTAACAATTTATTTCCCTAAGACAATCTCTGGTCATGGGACTGCCTTTATCTTCGTAAGCGATAATGCATTTAATATCGACGAGATACAGCATTAAATATAATAAATATTTTCTATTTGGCTGTGGGGCTAGTTTTGATACGTTTTTTGTACAAGCAACCATCTTCCCTAAGCACATGAATAAATCATATTAAAATAATCATACGTTATATCAATGAATATTATACAGGCATATTTTGTGAATTCTAAATGAACCTGTAATACAAAATAAAAGAAATTATTATACAGGATAGCTATCGTAAATTCGCTTACCCTCAGACTCCAGACACTTAGACTGAAATTTTCTGGCGATCCGCTCACACTTCAGATGGATTTAGAGTCGTGGCGTTATCTGCCCTCAGTCTTGCCTCAACCTCTTGCGTTGTGTATCTCTCTCAGTTTACCGATCCGCTTTAAATACGTATAGCGCGGACGTATCGGAGAGTACCGACGTCACAGCTTAAACCTAACCTGAAAAATCCTTCCCGAATAGTGATTTCGGCAGATCTGTGCGTCGACTGAAATTTTGCCTTTATCATTCTCGGCATATATAATATCCATATTGTTCCATCTTATCTAGTTTTATACAGCGGATAAAACTCTATCTTCCTATCCATGTAAATTCCCAAACTGTTATTTGTTGATTTTAATATTTAGCACAGAAGTGGGTTTACCTGCTTTTAGCGTAACTGTGGGCAGCCGAAATACGCATATATCTCCGTAAATGAGAACTTCCTACCGTTCCATCTTATATGCAGTTATACACCATCCTTCCCTGTACTGAAATGTAAAATCCTTTTCATACGGGTTCCCTTCTATTTTTATTTATCGTTGGCGATTTCCTCTGTCCGATACACATTTCGCTGATACGCCGCCATTTTGAAAGCGGTCGTTCGATCGTAGACGGGTTTATAAATCTAACTGAACTCATTTGCAATGACTTGAAACCAATTTCGCGACATAGCTCCCCCATATTTTAAGCTGGATGATATCTAGCTTAACTATTGGGTACAAGACAATTGCAAATCGACCATTCCGAGGTTAGTTTTCCTTCCTTCTATCCTCCTCAAGCTCTGTGGGATGACGACTAAGAAAATCTGCGCCCGCATTCTGTTTTCCAATAATATATTCATCCTTTACTATCTCTCTCCTTCCGGTTCGGCTTTTCATCCAGGCTCTTACTGCTGGTGAAACGGGGTCGGTAGGTTTCCCATGAAGTTTACCGCCCTCTTTTCGTTGATAGTTGGATGTGGTTTTCCCTCGCAAATCCGTAGGTGTTTGATTTTCGCTACGTGATTTGTTCCTTTTTTCCAGCGCATGGGGTTCAGACTGCAATTGAACCTGTGTGGGATGTTTCCTTTCCCCTCCCGTGCAAATCTCGGGAGTACCCCTGATTGCTGGTTTGCGTGTAGATTTTTGATGAAGACTCTTCCGTCGACTTTCTGAATCTACATAGGTGCACTCTGGACAGGAATTTACATACTGATTTATGTCTTCCGTAATACCTGGCCAGTAGAACTGGGTGGCTATTCTTTGTTTTGTGGCACCATTACCCAGGTGTTCACTCAAAGTTGATATGTGTCCCCAGCCTATAACCTTATTCCTATAGGTGGATGGTACAACGATTTGACCATGACTTTTCGTCCCTCTTCCAGCTTTCCTGTACAAGAGTCCATGTTCCATATAGAAATGTCCTTTCCTTGGAGCTTTATGTGTTTTTGATAATTTGCCAAAACAAGGCTTCAACGTGCTGTCTGCTTCTTGAGCCCGTTTCATTTCAGTTGAATGAAATTTTACGTTGGTGTCCCTCTCTATGTTCCTGGAGTCAGCCTTGGTCTGGATTCCTGCCATAACCATAGGTTTTACAGGGTCTCCTAAGAAAACATATTTACGCCCCAACATTAGGGGGTAAAAGGGATCATCTATCACAGCTGCATTTATCTCCCCTTCCACATAGCGACAACTGACATGAATCTTTGCTATGGGTAATGTAAGGGGTGATGTTCCTTTTAGTGGCCCTTGAATCTCTACTGTTTCTGTGGTGATTTGTTCAGGGCACACCAGAGATGCACACACGACTGCGTCATAGGACAAACCTGTGTCATACATTCCTGTGACTTGTTTGCCATTCACAGTCACTATCTCCTGGGTAGGTGGGTGATGGAGGCTATTCTGACTCACAGTCAGTTCCTTCCTAACAGAAGTCCTCACCTGTAGACATGCAGCATGATGAAGGGGTTTTTTCCTCCCACATTCATCAGTGTTGTGGTTGCTCATCTTACAAAATTTGCACCACTTATCTCCCTGTTTGTAGGGTTTCTTTTCCTGAGTCTGAGGGTTCTTGTCCTTATTATCAAATCTTTGCTTGTATCTGTGTGGTTGATCCATCTGGTCAAAATCGGTATTCTGCGGTGGTGGCTTATATCCTTCTACCTGCTTCCTTTTTGTTCCTACCAATTCAGCTTGAGCTGCTTGGTATCTCTCTGCACATTTCAAAATGTCTTCCAGCCTCTCTGCTCCTTGTTCCATAAGGAATTTCCTCATTTCTTGAGACATGGAATCTTTCACTTGCTCTAACATAACCATTTCTTTCAGATCCTCGTAGGTTTTCTGATACT
>JAMPIV010006822.1:0-38171 GCA_024509875.1 Oreohelix idahoensis | reverse complement strand
ATTATAAAAACAATAAGATATATATATATATAAAATTATACTTATATACTATTTTTCCTACTATTTATTTCTTTATATATTTATAATTATTTTCTATTAAAAATCTATAAATATATTTTATTCTATATATTTTATACTTATTTTTTTTATTTATAATTTTTTTTATTTTAATGATTTTTATTATTATTAAATACTTTTTATTAATTATTTTTTTTACTTCTCTCATGTTTATACATCTACATATTTTTATTTAGTTTTTACATTTATAGTATTTTTTTCTTTTTATTCTACTTTTACTCTTTTTTTATTCTTCTTTTTTTATTTTTACTATTTATTTATTTTATTAATTTTTTATTATTTTTTTACATTTAAAATACTATTTCTTATAATGTGCTAGAGGGTGTCGTGATTGATTTAAAATAGGGAATGTGGGTTGTACATGGTGGTGTTACCTGTCACCGAGACATACATTAGCCGATGCTAAATGTCACTACCATCAACGGGTGTGTTTTAACTATATCAAATAACATTATAATTAGGTACTGTACCACAACATTATTATTAGTTACTGGTACACAACATGTATAATATTTAGTTACAAGTACACCAACATTTATTATTAGTTACTTGAGACACCAACATTATATTAGTTACAAAGACCACAACAGTATATTAGGACAAGTACACAACCATTCTATTAGTACAAGTACACAACATTATATTTGTTACATATGCACAACATTATATTAGTTACAAGGTGCACAACAATTATATTAGTTACAATGTGACACAACATTATATTTAGTTACAAGGTGCCACAACATTATATTATTTACAATGTTCACAACATTTTACTATTAGTTACATGGGACACAACATTATATTAGTTACAAGTACACACAACATTATATTAGTTACAAAGTAGCACAACATTATCATTAGTTACATCTTGCACAAAAACATTTTATTAGTATACATGGTGCACAACTTTATTTTAGTTTACATTGTGCAACAACCATTAACATTTTATTAGTTCATTGTACACTTCCTTTTTTTTAGTTACGTTACATGGTGCTACATCTAAATAAAGTATATTAGTTTCTTTGCGCACAACTTCTGGTATATTTTGTTATCTTGTGTATCTTCATTTTATTAGTGTCTAGGGGGGATCTCTACATGTATCTTTAGTGTACATTAGGGCACATCATTCTGGAGTGGTGGGTTACATAGGGTACAACTAATGTATGTGGTAGTTACAGGGTTACAACATTATAGGGGTGTTGATAAAGCGTATGGGGTCAACATTCTGGTGTGGTCAGGTGTGCTTGGGATTATATTGGTTAAAGTACACAAACATTTTATGGGGTTATCTTCATGGGACAACATGGGATATTAGTTACAGGGTACACAACATGTATTGGTGGGTACAAGTGCTCAGTATTTGGTACTTTAGTTTAAATGTGAACAAAAAACATGTATTTTGTGTTACCATGTAAAAACATTCATGGTAAGTTACAGGCCACATTGGGGGATAAGTTACAATGGCACCAGGATTTTCTGGGTTCTACTGACTTGGTGTGGAGGGTATCTTATATTAGGTATCTTACTGCAACAACATTATGGAGGTTAGTTACATGTTCACAACATTTATATTAGTTACATGTACAAAACATTATTTTAGGTACAAGTGCACATCCAATTTTATTAGTTACATGTAAATCAATGTATATTAGTTTACAATGTGCACACAACATGATTAGTTACACAGGTTTGCACAACATTATATTAGTTTTAAATGTATGAGATGTATGATGTATGCAGTAGGAGTAAGGCTCTATTCTTCATTTGTCTCATAAGTAAGACCACCCCCTCTCCTCTTTTCCCACCCCCCCCCCCCCCATAAACGGCAATAAGGGTACAATTATAGTAGGACACATGGCAAATATCAACTCAATGTCAACAACCTACACTTTTTCTCTCTCTTTTTTTTCTTTTCTCTGTGCTGCATATTAATAGTCAATCAGGCATGTGCTCTCTCCTGCCAGTTTTACAAAAAAAAAATACAAAAAAAATTAATTGTTCATGAAGCAAATTACAAGTATATCGTAACTCAAACATTTCTGAAACACACATAGTATTAACTCTCTACATTTCATACACCCAAAAATATAGTATAACTCACACAGGTTTATACTCAAAACCAACATTTAGTATAACCTCACACATTTCATAAAAAATATTGTATAAACTCACACATTTCATAAAAAAAAATATAGTAATAACTACACATTTCATGAAAGCTTTCTTATACGACATGATTTTCTGTTGATCTTTTATTACAGGGACTTATTTGTAGCAGACGGCAGCACAGTTTAATTCATTTCCCTCATTCTTCCCTTATTACCAATGTTGTATCCACTGTAGCTTTACTCCCCTAGCAGGAAGTCTGCATCAAAGCATATCCTATCCTCTGTTGCAGCTGGCTGCTTTTCCTGTTGCCAATCTTAGTTATAGACGCTGATGAGGTTGCCAGTCGAATGAAAAACTTCATATTAGTCACTTCTAACCACATGTATGAGGGGGAAGTAACAAACCTCGCAGTTGTCTCCTCAGAGCGCATTACAGAATGCTGCAGAGTTTGTTCCATAAAGTTAAACACTGAGAATAAAGGATTATTTTGATCCATTAGTATCAAAAGCCAATGGCGTAGTCTGGAAACACAAAAGTAGATGAAATACAAGGACGAAACCCAAAACACAGTAGATTTGGCGAAATAAAAGTCTAAAGAAACCACGTGGAAAAAACTCTGGAACAGATTAGGCAAGAATGTGAAGGCTGTGCAATGATCTAACTAAAGGTTGTTTGGCGCTATCACACAGGTGCTAAGCAAATTTTTGAGTAAGTGCTACAGTATGTGAGCAAGGAACATAAATAGTTAAATTAAGAAGAACAAAGAAGAAGTAATCTATTTTTCATGAACATAACTTAATTTTCTAACATCAAAGACATTGCGCTTCTCTACAGATTCTAATATTAAAAATGTTAATCATGTACCACAGGAAAGTGAGCCTCCTAATATTTGGGCAAATAAGGATGATTGTGAACATAGGAAACTACTCTAAGTTAACAGGCTAGTTAGCTATGAGACACGGCAGGTTAAGTGGACAAATATAGGTGCACAAATTTCAAAGAAGTTATTAGACCTCCTGATAAAGTGAGAAAGCTATTGAAACATGTAAATTGTACAAGAACAACCTTTTCTGTTTACATATAACAAGAAAATCAAACCGGTTATAAAGTACAGAAAAAACCAACCAAATTAGGAATCATCACATTATAGTCTTAAAAAATTTTTTATGAGGAATCTTCACCCACTCTCCTTTACTCAAAGGCCTGTATCGAAGAAGATTCAAAAGTATAAAAATTATTCCAGATGTAATTTGTGCTCACTATAAACTGAGTAGTGGCCTTGTGTAAGCCCTTGTGTAGGGCCTTGTGTAAGGCCATTGAGTAGGGCCTAGTGGAAGGCCTTGTGAAGAGAGAGACAATGAGAGATAGGACTACTAAACATGAGCTGCACAAACAGCTGGTGACCTCATCATGTCAAACAAAATAACCACAGAAACCACTGTTTAAGATCATGTGACTTGTTGGTGTAGGTTTTTCCTGTAAGGGGAAACCAGAAAACAGTGTAGCACCCATGCTTTGTTTATGAGGAAAACCCCTAACAAAAAAACACAAAAAACAATTAAGATGGATGATGATAACTGTAGGATACACAATATATTTCTAAACCTAGTCGTTTTAGCTTAGTTAAGATGTATACTAACCCATAAACATGGAGCCAAGTACTGGGACCAATGGTGGTTGGTTAAAGTTATGAGGTTTACTGGAAATACCAATATCATCCTCGGTAATAGAAACCTTCAGCTCTGAAATGTACAAAAATATATTTAGCGTTTCATAAACATAAAAAAATAAGCGTGTCTTTTCTTCCTCAAGATAGCTGGGTTGTTTTCATAATAATTTCTGACTTACTTCAAAGGCTGCTACAGTATGAAATGGATTGAAAAAATTGACCAAATAAATAAGGCAGAAAACAGAAGGACTAGAATATAGACAATGTAGGTTGCACAATGAGTCAGTAACTAAGATAAGCTAAAAGCATCACACAATAGTCCTTAGCCACACCAGTCCTCTCATTTCCAGGGTTCAGTCACTCCTGCGTGTATATCCTTGTGGATCTCTGAGTAGACAAAACAATGGACAGGACTACCGCGTCCTTCAGGCACTGAGAATGTACGGAGGGACTCTACCCCGCTTCCATCGCAGGCACAGTGAATGGACAGGGACTACCGCTCCTTCAGCACTGAGAATGAGACAGGTACTAACGACCACGCTCCTTCAGGCACTGAGAATGGGACAGGGACTACCGCTCCTATCAGGCACTGAGGAATGGACAGGGACTACCGCTCCTTCAGGCACTGAAAATGGACATGGACTAACCGCTCCATCAGGCACTGAGACAATGGACAGGGACTACCGCTCCTCAGGCACTGAGAAAGGACAGGGGAACGTACCCGCTTCCTTCTTTTTTTTTTTTTTTTTTTTTCAGCACTGAGAAGTGGACAGGGGACTACCGCTTCCTTCAGGCACTGAGAGAATGGACCAGGGACTAACGCTTCCTTCGGGCACAGAGAATGACAGGGGACCTACCGCTCCTTCGGCGCACTGAGAAAGGACAGGGAACTACTGCACCTCATCGGCACTGAGAATGGACAGGACTATATACCGCCCCTTCAGGCACTGAGAATTGGACAGGAGAGAGAATACTGCTCACTTCAGGGCACTGAGAAATGGACAGGGACTACTTAGCTGCTCCATTCGGGCACTGAGAATGGACAGGGACTCCCGCCCATCAGGCACTGAGACCTGGGACCAGGGGACTACCGCTCCTTCAGGCACTGGATAATGGACAGGGACTATACCGCTCCTTTCCGGCCACTGAGAATGGACAGGGTACAATACTGCTCCTTCATGCACTAGGAGAATGGGACAGGGACTACAACACCTTCAGGCACTGAGAATGGAGGGGCTGGTAACCTCATTAAATTAAAGAATAGAATCCATCCACTCTATGGCAATTGACCAACTGGCAAATACTGCAATAACTTCAATGCTGAAGCAAGAAAAAAAAAATGTCCTGGAAACAGGCAGCAGAAACTCTTATTTGAGTGCAAAGAACAATGCAGAAAAAACCAATATAGTAATCTTTATCAGATGCCCTCACAAGTAATAACAGCCCTGACGAGCCACCATGCAAGGGATTGAAAGATCCCTGACAAACTCCTTGAAAGACTGGCCAAAGAAATAACAGGTGGATACCAGCTGTTACGATCTCTTTGTGTGAATGTGGTTGCCCACAATAATTGACCGAGTGAAACATTTCAAAAAGCAACATTCAATAATCCGAACAAGTAGAATTCAATTAATAACCCAAGTTCATTTGACACACAGATGTAACATTTATTAGCTTCCACATGGGATCTCCATATAACAACAGCGATTCCTAAATAATTACAATGCAGTGATCCATTCAAACATTGATTAATCAACAATGGCTGTGTATGTCCATGGACATATTTCCGTTATTATTTAAGATAAATCCATATCTCAGCATTACTGTACAATAAACCGATCAAGTCAAATCTACAACAACCACCTTAACACTGCTAGGCAAATCAAATCTTGATCGCTAGTTCATAAATCCACACTGAATTAGGATCTTTCACCTAACATAATACTCTTTGGACACAATCATGACATATTCCTATGTATCACATTTTCCCAGAATCCTCTTGTTGCTCTCCCTCAACCCCTCCATACATCATATCACAATCATGCATTTACACAATCGCATCAGACACTTTATGCATACCCCAAAGTTTTAAAAAATTTAAGATCCTAAGTGATGCGCAAAAAGAGTCAGAAACAGCACCCCATTGCAACATTTCCAGGCAATGAGAAAGCAGACAAACCTGCCTAATGAGGGAGGAGCCCTAAACAAAAATAGATATAGGGACATACTTTATGAAATAAGCAAAAACAACTATAAAAGCCACATTCAAGTACCAAATGGGAAAGAGAACACCCAGGCTATATACAAACTCGAAGGTCACCATTTTTCCAGATATGCAACTGGACACAAACAAGACACAATGTGAATCACTGCCCCACCTCCAAATCGGTTTGTGCTGACAAACACAGCAATCTGCAAATGCGCTCCTCCACAACACCGTCCGCCAATATCCCATCCGCATTACGTCCAACAGCAAAGGATAACGTTGAATCTGCCTCTCGTTCTGTGAATAGTGCACAGCATTCCACTGCAGTTTAGTCCTTCTGACATGTTGCACTGCTGCTGCCCATTGCAGGCGCTGCTGATGCATGTCTGTGAGTCAAGTTTGGCGCAACATAAGGTTCCGTATTGCCCAGTAAGGCCTGTATCTCTGAAGTCGTCATTTGGACTTCTCTTTCGAGGGAGGGACTTGCCCACGTATAACCCACTTATTGCTCTTTGCTGTTTGGACTTTGACCGGGAGAGATCGATTCCTTAGGTGTGACTGTCAGCACAATTATGACGATCTTGAGCTGGAGGGGGAAGTAACTTAGTGGTTTGGCCACACAGATGTCTATCCCAGGGCACTTGCCTGATAGTGGTTCAGGTTAACGTTCATTGAGGACGTTACAATAGTGCTGTGGTGATTAAATTCATTCTCCTTCTGGCAACGGGCCCAGACGGGGGGGGGGGCCCGAGCTCATTCTGGTCCTCCAACATTACCCAATGGCTCGTTCTGGCGGGCGTTTTCAGATTAGTCGCTGGACAATTCTCAAGAAATATGGTACTGGGGTGTATTTGTCTCAATGCCCTTTTCTCTATACCGAGTTTACTGCCAAAAAACCCGTACGACATTTTCAAGGGTACTTAGCTGTTGGTGTATCGTGTTGCACGTGTAACTTTTCCATTTGTTTTTCATGTTAGTTCTACTGTACAACAAACCCGTGGGTTGAATCGTGCAACGTGCCATTCCAGCAGCCATTCGCTCTCTACCTCATGCCATACACGGGGAAAATCCATTCCCACACTTTTTTTTTTTTCCCTCTTCTTGGCCTCAGTGTATATAATTGTGGTGCGTTTTTAATGTATGACTTCAGTAATTATTGCCAATAGTTTACATGACACTGACCACTCACTCTACGCCATCCCTCAGTCGATCTACACCTCACCTCTTCTGAATGGCGGGCATCGTCACGCCTTAGAAACGTGATGATATTGTTATCAAGCCGGGCAGCAAAAGGTCGTGCTGTGGTTTTGTTGGCTTAAGGACTTATACATTCTATTGAAGGTGAGTTACCACAGCTATGGTAATTACACCACCTTTTACTCACCTTGTTCTGGTGATGCACAGTCCGGAATAATCTTACTGTTTATAGAAGACTATCTGTGGGAGATTTCCTTGGACAGAGGTATAAACTGGTCCTTCTTTGTCAAGAATCTACGATCTAGCCTAAAGTGAACTTTTACTTGTTCTGAAGTTTTGTTCATTCTTATTTATTCGTTTCAGTTTGATTATTTACTTTCTTGTTCGGTTATTTCTTTTGGTTTATAAAAATTTTCTGCATTATTATTGTTCTTTTTTTTGCTCATACACTGTGGGTGTTTACTTTTTCACGATCTGCTTGTATCGCTCATATTAGTGCCCCATGTTTCCCTCAATCACCTATATGTAATTCTTGGTCCTTTGACACCTGTTTGTGTGGCTGATGAAGGTACAACCCATATATGTTGTCCCCTTGTTTCATGTGAAACCGTTATTTGTTAAAAACTGATTCAATACCGTATTACTTGGCTTTATCTACTTACTATTCAGTAAACTAAGTATGTCTGCTGCCAGACCTGTTCTTGGGGTAGGCACATCGGCACTCAAGACAGGAGTGGTGGGAAAATTGAAAACAAAAAATTTTGCAGAGTGTTAACTTCACTGTCTGGGCTGTTATCTTATACAGTTTCACGATAAATGTGTGCATTATAGCTTAATCAAGTAGTGCTTTCAGATCTGGGAATGCAGTGAGAGTAGTTATTAATACTTGGAGACACTTGCGCTTTTAAGTGCTTGTGGGGATCGAGGACCAGTATGAAGCTTACCTTACTTACTTAGTCGTCGTTCCTCTTCTACCAATGAGGTGTAGAGTGTCTGGGAAGAAGGAGCGTCCAAACAGATCTGCGTAGGATCGTCTCATCTTCCTCCTGGCCTGGTTCCATTCTAGTCCTCGGTCCTATCAAAGAATGTCTAAACTGTTGTCCGTCCCAGCAGACTCCTGGGTCGTCCTGGAGGTCTGGATCCCAGCCTATTTCCCCATGCTTGTCTGCTTGTCCACGGTTTGCTCCCCTTAGCTCTGCAGTAGTGATCCAACAGTGGCCAAAACTTCAAGAGTAACTAATGTGGGTCTTTCAAAAGGTGTCAAACCTAAGCACAAGATAACTCTTGGCAGAATTGTAGGAAAAAGAAATAATAATACTTCTACCCTCCAGGTAGTCTACCAGCAAGATATTCAGTAAAAGCGAGAATCAATTGCTGCATTGGCTGAGCACGTTTAACACAATAGGATTGGCCGACAACTTTAGTGAAGATAGGTTTTTCTTATAATTCATTAGCTTGTTTCAAGCCCCTAGCTGAGTTATCAGTGAATTTCCCTCTTAATTATTTAGTAGCTCTGAGTATATTAAGAAATTGTCTGAGACATATGGATAGCGAGAATTTCAACAAGTCCGGATCCGATAAATGAAAGTTGATCTCTTAACTCTGGACAAACGGTCTGGTAAATTTTATAACAGTGTTCTACGCTGGCTGAAGTTTTCAGGTTAAAAATGCCTTCTCCCCCCGCAATTCTTTGTTACAATGTTAAGCAGCGTTCCTATCGGAAAGGGGTGATGGAATATCATTCCGAATGTCTGCCTAATCGTTTCAAGCATCCATGTTTTGTGGCGTAATTCAAAATAGTTGCTCAAGAAATTTCTGCACGTTACTGCAGAGGTCATGTCTCCCCAAATGTGGAATGGGGGGGGGGGGGGGGGGGGGAAAACAAAAAAAAAAAAAAAAAAAAAAAAAAAATTGTTTGTTGTTTCTTAAAAATTTTCTAAAAAAAAAAACAAAAAAACATCAGATCATCTATCTGCAATGTTTTACAAATACACTTCTTACTTTCATTAAACATAATGTTCTTGACAACAAGGTGTACAGGAAACCATTAAAGTCATTCTTTGTCTGTCCAGAAATTGTGTCGTGGAGGGGCGTAATACCCGTCGCTTGTGCACAACAAAATTCTTTGTTAACCCATCTGGCAACATTCAGCACTTATCCAGCGATAAAAACAAATTTCCACTGGCGATTTTTTATAGTGCTCTAATCGTAGACCTTGATGTCCGGCCACAACCGACAATTCCAACTGATTATCAGTTAATTTATATCTCATCCATCTCCTTTTCCAGCAGGCGGATGAATGGGTAAACAAACAGGGAACATGGACTGACGACTTATCACTGAGAGGATTTGTATGATGGATTTGTAAAGTACAAAACTAATCTGCTTGAATAGAATGAAAAGAAGCCCAGGGGCCCCGAAACCTCGGATATGCAAGTAGTTAGGTTTCCAACATAAAAAATGTAAAGAAGCAAACAGGGAAAAATATAAGCAAGCAAATGGCCTCATTACAAGATAATAAGGAAGGAAAAATTGTTTAGTTTAGTATATACAAGAACAAATGAAGAGGAATGGAACCAGAAACCATTTTGAGGAAAAAACTTCTCAATAGACCAGTGCTCCAACTACAATCCCTCAGACATCCAGCCAGCAGAAGAGGACTACAATCAGCGTGAATGACCAATAGATAAGAAAAAAAGAAAGCCATAAAGCTACTGAAAGAGGAAAAGCAGCTGGTCAGATTGCATTCCAGCATAGGCCATCAAGCAGATATTGATACCACCTACAGAGAAATTATACAAACTACTTGGCAAATCTGGGAAAAGAGAGTAGGAAATACCAGCAGAATGGAAGGAAGGTCAAGTTGCCTAAGAAGGGAAATTTACAAGAGTGCACCAAATTTAAAGTAGAGGAATAATGTTACTAGTCCAGTTGCCAGGGAAAAGTATTAAACAGAAAATCATATCTTGAGAGATTAAAAAGAGTCCATAGACAAGCAACTGAAGAGATGAAGAACCAGGATTTTTCGACAAAATAGATCCTGTACAGACCAGATAGCCACTTTGAGAATAATAGTATGAAAACAAAGTCTGGAATGGAATTTTCACCGCTATATTACATCGGATTCGTGGAGTATGAAAAGGCATTGACAGTGTGTAGACAGAGAATTGCTTTGGAAATTGATGAGGCATATGGAGTTCCCCTATGAAGAGGATCATTAACTTAAATAAAGAAGACCATATAAGACATGACATGCAAGGAGTTATCTACATGAAGGACAACTTACAGAACCGTTTAGGATTAGAAAGGAGTGAGACAGGGATGCCTCTTGTCTCCATTTCTTTTCTCATACTAGAGCAAAAGATTGGGTTCATGAAAACATCTGACATCACACAAACAGAAATGGAAATCCCCAGTGTGAATCTGACTAAACACGACTTGATAAGATCTGGATTTGGCAGAATGGACTTGGCTCTTCTGTTCCAATAACCTTAATCAGATGCAAGAGGATAAATGAAAATTATCCTGGGCCATGAAAATTACACACGGAAAAAGACAAAGATTTTATGATTAATTAATGCAAGAAATGATAAACAAAGGTTTGAAACTTGATAGAACCACCACTAAAAGATGTAGAATCGTAACTCACATATACTTGGAAAGTAAATATAGACTAAGTTGGAGGGACAGACAGTGATATCAAAATAAGAATACAAAAAGCATGAGGAGCTATCAACTTGAATTGGGAAACATATGGAGAACAAAGTGAAATTCAAGGTCCAACAGAAAATAAGAATCTTCAACTCAAATGGAAGTCTGTCCTCTTGTAAGGCTCTGAGACCCCCCCACCATGGAGAACAACAAAAACCACAACCAAAAGGCTACAGACTTTTAATAAACGGGTGCTTGGCTTAGAATAGAAGGACAGAAATGGAATGGCAAAGTCACAAATGTGGAATTGATGACATGAACCAGGACTAGTTTCGTGCTGAGTGTCATGGAAACTCAGAGTTTGAGAAGAAGATGCCCTGGAGTATGAATAGGCACACAACATTGAGGAAAACTGTTGATTATCATTACATGGCAGTCCCTTGTTCTGGAATCCACTGGGAAAGAGAGCAGAGGTCGACCAAAAAACACATGGTGAAGAGGAAACTGGAAACAGGTGAAAATGAAGAGGAAAACATGGAAAGAACTGTTCTATTTGGTTCTGCCAGGGTTGGGTTTGTAAGCATTGACATATCGTCTGCTTGCAGATCATGTCTCTTCTTTTTACTTCAATCACCTTCCTCAGAAACCTCATTTCTGAGGTTTGGATCTGGCTTTTGTGGGTTATAGTCACTGCCCATGACTCGCATTCAAACGTCAAGACTGGGACATAGGTAGAGCAGTATAACAATCTTTGTCTCTTGCCAACTTGCTGAGGAATCCTCGATTTATGGCCTGAAAGAGTTTCCCAGCTGCTGCTCTTCAGCAGTCAACTCTTCTTTGATGCCTCCCTTCAAGTCTATCACAGCTTCAAGGTATTTAAAGTGATTTACCTGCTCTAGGACCTGTTCTACCAGCGTAATCTGATGCCTTCTTTCCTCTCGTGATATCACATGAATTTTGTTTTGGAGCTGCTGATAACCATCCCTCTCTTCTTCCGCCCTTCTTACGAGACTTGCAGGTTTGATTGAAGATGTGCCCTTGATTTAGCAATCAGGGCAACAAACATCGTCAGCAAATGCCAGCTCTGAAATACAGACCTATCTCATCTTCCAGTACCCCACTGAACACTTTCTTGTCCTCTCCCCACATGCATTGATGACATCGTCCATGAGGAGTATGAAAAGATAAGGTGACAGGATATCACCTTGTCTTATAGCAGTGGTGGTCCTGAATTCTTCTGATTTATGGTTTGCTGTCCTCACATAATTTCTGCAAGACTTGTAGAAGCTCTGTATAGCATGAACTAGAGGTGCTGGAATGTTCTTCCTTGCCAAACAGTCCCAAATTTTGCTCTAGGGAACCTTGTCAAATACCTTTTCCAGATCTACGAAACAAAGATGCTTCTCAATCTTATACTCAAGGGCCTTTTCACTCATCCAACTGAGTGTGAAGATTAGGTCTTGAGTACTTCAGTTTGCTCTGAAAGCCACGTTGGACCTCATCCATTTGTGGCTCAGCTAGGCGTTTGAGTCTCTGCTCCAGGATTCTAGAAGAGATTTTACCGGGGACACTGAGAAGGGATATGCCTCTATGCTTTCCACATTGTCGGTTGTCACCCTTTTTGAAAATTGGTGTTATGATGGTAATCTTCTACTAATCCTTTGGTATGGTCTTGTTGCATCAAGCTGCATGTAGGACCCTCAGGAATAGTAAGTCGCCTGCTGCTCCCATGTATTTAACCATTTCTTGTGTTATACCATCATGCCCTGCTGCTTTGCCCATCTTGAATTTCTCCAGTGCTGCCTTCAGTTCTTCTATCTTCATAGAGATCTACCAAATGATACCCTGGGATCTAACAGTAGATCAGGATCGACCAGTTGCCATCCCCTGGTATAGATGATGTATTTTATTATTTCTTATTACTCTCCATTTAATTGCATTAACATATTACAAAGCACAGAGTGGCAGAGTAGATAGGGTGCTTGCTTCTTGTAGCAATATTGCTGGATTTGAAACATTATATCAGCCTACCCACCTGTAAATGGTTACTACTTCTGTTCTTGAGTTAGGGGAGGCAAAGACAGCAAAGAAGAGAAATGGTCACACCAATTCAAAAAGCTGAGAATGAGTTTAGTGAATTCTCTAACACTTCCCCTCCCCTACAGCAGTATCTGCTATGGGACTACCGTAATCTATTTTTTAGTATATTTGACTGCACTGTAGGTGGCTCATTCTGACAAGAGCATTAACTTGTCTGCACATTAGATTTCTGAGATGCAAAGAAGGAACCAGAGTTGGAGCACTGTACGAAGGATGGCCACCAATCGAGCAAAGTGGAATCAATTTGTTGTTGTCCTACAAGACGCCACTAGGTGTGATGGCCACTGACTGCTTTGACGGTCGGCGGCTAAGGATCAAAGAAGAAAAGACATTAGATTTAGGTAGAAAAATGAAAGATAAAGAATAAAAACCTTGCATCTGCTTAAATAAAGTGACTCAGATGTTTATTTCATGAAACTTCAGATTTTCTGCCATCATATGGTATAGTTGTTGTTGTTGTTGTTTAACTAGGGCTGCTGAGCTTCTTGCTCTTTAGCAGCCAATACCAAGTTGAAGACTCCATGGTATTATCTACACTGTAGATCTAGGCTTTTCTTGTGACTTTTCTGCCATTCCGAAACGTGTTTAAAGAGTAGAAGTCATGAGCTCCAGTTTCTCCAGCTTGGCTTGCATTTAAAGGATCGTATATCTGATCCCAAGCTAGGAGTAAGAAGTGAGTGGCACACTGTGCATTCATGCATCCCCGCCATCCAAGGGGGCTCTCCAACTTTGCAGAGTTAAAATACCATACTCTGGTTCTGGGCTTTCCCAAGGAATTGTCACGTCCTGCAAAGAACCACTTCTCAGCTCCCCCTGCCTATCACTGGATCCATAATGAGATCCTTCTGCATGCAGTCAACCAAGTCAAAGAATTATGCCTAAGGCTCAAATGACTTCTCCTAGCTTAGTGTGCATTGCTTGGCTCTCAACAAGTTTCACTACAGAGGGAATCCCTGGAAGTGTGTGGATGATTTCAAAAGTCAATGAGGATGTAATTATCCTCACAGACATAGGTTCACTTCCACGTATGTATATTGTAGCATTGTTCATAGCTGGTGGTCATATAAGGATGACTCCAGATATGCCTCCATGCATATCAGTCAAAAATGATCTTAAATACTTATGCATTTGAAAGCACTAACCAGTTAAGAAAAAATCCACTGCTACACTTAGCGGTCAACCCTACTGTCTACAAATTTGGCATTTTTGGCATTATGTACTCACTAAATTTTCTGATTTTAAATTATTTTTAACGAATACAAAAGATCTTTGAAACATGATTCTTGTGATGGCAAGACATCAAACTGTCCGCCTGTTGAAGATTCAACAGCTCATTTTGTTCTCAAAATTGTGTGATTACATTATATCTTGACCTCTTTTAGTCCATATTTCTAAGACACAGCCTATGGACATTATGAACTCTTTGATTCCATAATTATTTTCCAATTGGTGCCAGAATTATTTTTTTAAGAATTCTAAACAGTGAATTGTACTATCTTCTCTTCTATTATAAATTGTATGTAAATCTGTTCTGTGAACATGCTCATATTATACATCAAACTGTGCAGAAACGGATAGAGTTATAATATAGAGTGACTTTATTAGTCTTAGCTTAAGTACGTTTGGTATTATCATAAAAACAAGCTGCTTGTAAATTTAAAAAACTAAAAAGTTCACACTACAGTTTTTAATCACCTTTTTTGAAGAATGATTATATATGTTGTTCTGTACTCTTTTTTTCAGTAGGCTTTCTACATTCCACTTGATACAAATTGTATTAAGCTACTTATTTTTATATTCATTTGTTCATTCTCTTTCAGCTCCCTGTGAATCACAGGTCCTCAACAAACACATGCAAAGCCGTCCTGTGCCATGGTCTTTCTACATCTTTTTATCTCCCTTTGAAGTCGATATATGATTGCCACCCCTATGTGTTTGTTTGTCTGCCTTTAGCTCTCTTATCCTTGGGATTCCATACTTGAAGCTATTAGCTAGTTTTCTTAATGTGTGGCCATTTTAACACCAGCACTTTCTCCTCACATCTTGTACCACTGATATTTGTTCACCAGAATGTTCCATCATCACTGTTGATCTGGTTACATCATTTCAATCCTTGCATTCTGCACTAGCATTCATTTATGAAAATCTTTATCTTTCTGGCGATAGATATTTCCGGTGATCTAAGATGGCAGTTCCATTGTTGTTTTTCTTGTGATTCCCATTCTATCGTGCATAAGCTTGCTGCAGGGAAGTTAATTTGATTGTTTAAATTCTTTAAGAATTATTATTATTTTTGTCGTTCATAAGAATTTTGAATAATTAAGATTGGTTAACACTTAGTTTTAATTTTATAATTACTTCTGCATCCGCGACTTTCCATGTTTTGAAAGTCAAAAGCGCCATTTTTGAATTTGAAATTTTTGTTACTTACAAAACGACTAAATATTATACTTTATATTTAGAGTTAAATAAGGACAATTATTCTAAAAGACTGGCTCTTACAAGATTGAAAACAGATAGTATTTCCAGAAAATCATGGGCTGAAATAGTACAAGCTGACTCACAAAATGATGATCAAGGGGAAATCAGGAATACAAATAGAGAAAACGAAGGACAGAAGATACAAGCTTCAAAGGAAACAATTAAGAAAAAAGGAAGATGTCTGAGTAAAATGATAGAGAAAACCAATAATCTGAACATTGATTCAAAGAATAAGGGTGTTAAGAACCACATGAAAGACCAACATTATTACTACTCATAAAGTAGAATAAAACCACCCAAGGTTAAGGATTTTACAAATCAGTGGAAAAGTGGTAAATATTAGAGCAATACCAGACAGTAAGATCATCCATGTACTAGAAACAGTTATAGATAAAGGGTCAATAACACATAAAAAGAACAAATTATGGCATAATACTCACAATGAACATGACTGAAAAGTCAAAAGCTTTAATAAAACAAATTGAAGTAAGTCCTGTTCAAGTAGAATTGGCACACAGCATTAAAGCTAAGCTAGAATTAGTCAAACCAACGGGCTGATCACCCGTTTGCCAGTCACTTCGATTACGGAAACAACAGCAAATGGATTGATTTGCCGTTGCCCTAAAGACGCCAATAGGCGTGATGGGAAACAATGGCAAAGAAAAACCTATCTGCTGTTGCCCTAAGACGCCACTAGGCGTAATGGCCACTGACTGCTTTGACGGTCGGTGGCTAAGGACGGAAGAAGAAGAAGAAGAAGAAGAATTAGTCAAAGAAACTGTCGCAGAGTGAAGATAATTTGTCTATTTGAAATTTTCTGTCCATCCTGCATATTGCTTTATTTTCTGTATATCCTAAGTTTCCGAAAAAAATGTTTCTCACGCACTTGCCTTTTCCCCACCTTAACCCAGGTGAAGATACGGTCAACCAGCGTTCACGTTCGTTAGGAATTTCCAGACTCGTCTGTCTAGAAATTTATGGCCTGTCTTCTTCCTCATTGTTAATACTTCTGAGCTCGGAACCACAGCACGTACTAGTGACATTCTATATGCAAACTAATTTGCAGCGAGACTTTTGCTATCGTGGGAACGTTTAAAAATGTGGCGGGTAAATCGAAAATAATTCTTTCTTTCTTTCTGTCTTTAAGAAACTAGTTTAGACTTCACTTGTAAGAGAGAGACGCACGTCTTAGCCTTGTAAAGTAAAAAAACTATGCATAGGGAGACTTGAGTTAAACACACATAGTGCCCTCTAGTTTAACTTAACAGACTAAAATTCCGGAGCGGGTATGTATTCGCTTTTCCAGTATATAGGAAATTAGCTCAAATATATAGATATGAAATATATTATTATCATGGTGAAAGTCTAATGAAATATATTACTATCATGGTGAAAGTCTAAGTGTATTATATAAACGGGTTTCCTTTAC
Source organism: Oreohelix idahoensis (assembly GCA_024509875.1). Taxonomy (NCBI): domain Eukaryota; kingdom Metazoa; phylum Mollusca; class Gastropoda; order Stylommatophora; family Oreohelicidae; genus Oreohelix; species Oreohelix idahoensis. Next base: position 21,248 of record JAMPIV010006822.1, on the reverse strand, counting down.
CATGTATGTATCATAAATGCTTACGAAAATTCATTTATTTTCACTGCTTGTATTTTAAAGCGATTTTATGTTACAATGTTTGTATCATTCATAATTTCAATGATCATTTTACTTTTCAATGTTTGTAACATTAATGTATGAGCATATTATTATGAATGCGGGAAGGAATGAACGGTGGAAAGCACAGGAGGATTCTCTAGCGGACCCTCATGTAACTTTGTCTGACAGGGGAGGAAGCAACAATCTTGTTATTGTGTATGTACCTGGACTGGCCCGCTAATTCATTCACAGCAGACAGGAATGTTTAAGAATGGACTGATCTATGTTTGGAACGAGACGCATGCATGGATATCAACATGCCGACGCTGGACACTGCTTAAATTGTTTCTGTTGTAATCTGCATGTTGCAGCAGAAGAGTAGCTACACATGTATTTTTGGTTTGTCTAACAGATTTATGCAGTGCAAAGTCTTGTCTCGTATTGCTGAAAAGAGGTTACCTTTGGCCAGTGGCCATATAGTCCTCGTCCACCAGTCACAATAATTCCCTTCAATCATTTCAATCATTTCAATTACTTCAATTACTGCAATTATTGCAACGATTCTCAACACCAGATATTACCCTTAACAACCATCACCCTACCATACTCCACCCATTTTAACCCTCCATCCCACCTTTGGAAGCAAATTCGTTATCTGTGGATATCGCATCAACTGTGGATACGTTACACCTTTCTTGGATTTATAAAATCGTGTTCAGATTCTGTGCCCTTTGTGGATACCTTATTCGAACAGTGAAGTCGTTACCCCAATCTTGGATTTATACCATCGGGTTCAGATTATGTGCCCCTTTGTGGATACCTTATTCGAACAGTGAAGTTAATTTCAAGCATTGGATTACGATATATTTTCCCAAGAGAACCCCAGGATATAAGTTGTTTCCAACATTCATCACACCAAAGGAACAAAGGAACAAACATTCATTTACACACAAACAGTATTTCACCTATTTTCCAGCAAAAGCCTATCAGGCCTGCCGGGAACTTTACTAATACAATTCATTCTTAATCCTTGTTTTCACTATTGGTGTAATAATTTTTTTCTTCTTTAAAATCATCAAAATTGTTGTGAGTTTGTTTTCTCGTGATAATCTTTATTATTATGTGCTGTAAAATCCTTATTGATTTATTTACATTTCTAAATTGAAATAAATTGAGTTAACCTCGATAGGATTGTTCGTTCAGTTCAGACTACCAAATCCTCAATCTAACTTTACTTCTTTACCCTACTATTTGTGAGTGACACAGTGTGTGCAAAAGAGTAATATTGTCGCCAGAGAAAACAAGAAGAGCTGTGTGTGTGGTTTTCTTAGTGAAGAACTCACTGACTCAGCCTGTGCCTTCTGCCCATCTCTCTTGCGCACCACTATCACCCGTCCGTGTGCACTATTGTCCATCACGCCTATACAGCTGTCAAGCTTACCTACTATTAATTATATTTTCATGCGACAGAAACCAGGAAATGTGTAATTAAAGGAATACCTGTAACAGTTCCAGAAGAAGAAATAAGAACTAGATTACAAACAGAATATCCAAAATATAGGATTCTTAAACTGGAAAGGATATCACAGCAATTAGGAACTTCAACTGTAATAATAGTTACATTAGAAGGGCGAGAAATCCCATCACATTTCTTCAGTGGCAGTACTAAAATCAAATCAGAAGCTTACATACCACCAGTCATTCAATGCTCAAACAGCCAGAAATTTGGTCACACCAAAAGAATATGTAGAAGTAAGCCTAAATGTCGATATTGTGCAGGGGACCATACCTATGATCACTGCAAATTAGTAGAAGATGATAAAGATTACAGAACAAGAAATATAAACAGAAAATGTGCAAATTGTCTAGGAAACCACAGTGCACGTTTCCTAGGATGTCCACATTACCAACAAACAAAACTAGCTCTAATAAAATCAGTCAGTACTAACACACCATTTAAAGAAGCACTACAACAACATCAATCATCAGTCGCTAAATCTACAACTCCGTCACCAAGAGAAATCAGTCAGAACCAGAAATGCTGAAATAACCCAAAAGAAAAATAAAGTCCAAAAAATAATGACAAAAGACAGCAATCTACCAGAAGAAAGTGAAATAATCAAATCATCGATAACAGAAGGTACAGTGAGAAAGGCAGAGGAAATCTTAAAAACCATGAGAAAAATACAGCATGAAGTAGCTAAAGATGTGGCTAAATTAGCAGAACTCAAAGAAGAGAATGAAGAGACTGACTGAAAAGAATTGAGTCAGAAAGACAACTCATAAGGAGTGAGCAAAAACGAACAGATAAAAAACAACAAGAAGAAGAAATGTGGAATGAAAAAATGACAGATTGTCAAAAACTTATTCATTCTGTATCAAACATTGTGAGGTAATGGATGGGGTGCAAGCACTAAGACAATGCTCACTTTTTATAAATCTTTTATTAGAGGAAAAAATAGATTATGGAAGTATAATATATGACTCTGCTGCACACCGCCGCGGTAGCATAGTGGTTAGTGCACTGGCTTTCTAGCTCAGTGGTCTATGGTTCAATCCCCAGATGAAGCGGGAAATTTTTAGGTCACAAACGGCTCCTGGGTCGACCTAGCCCCAAATGGGTACCAGAGCAACTCTGGGAAGATTAAGGCGGCCGGCGTGATGCCGACCACATCACCCCTAGTGTGCCGACGGTCAAGATAATATGGGCCTAACACCATATTCCCAATATGGGCGTGTAACAGGTTCCTTTACTTTTTTTTTTTTCTGTTGCACACAGTAACAAGATTAAATTAGACAGAATTCAGCATCAGGCTTTATGTACAATAGCAGGTGCAATCAGATCAACATCAATGGGAGCTATAGAGGTGGCTTTAGGAATTCTACCCTTAGAATTATGGAAAAAGGAGTTAAGACTAAATTACATGAACAGAGTTATGTTAGATAAGTCTCACCCAGCACATACAGCTTTTACCAGATGCCAACTAACAACTCAGGCCAATCCAATGAATACCACTAGATACCCTACAGGATGGAAGTGTATGGAGGAAATTGTCCATCTGGGTACATTAATTACATCAATTAATAACAGTTGTGAATACAAGCCAGTGATTCCGCCCTGGGAGATCAAGAAACCAGACACGGACTACCACCTAGCAGAAATACTTAAGAAAACAAATAATATAGAAAATATTAAAAACACAGCCAATAAATATATACAACAAATATCAAAAGACAGCATTACTGTGTACACAGATGGATAAGGGAGAGGATGGCAAATTGGGGATAGGAATATTTATTCCAATATGGAAAATGGCAATACGGAAAAATACATCCATTTTCACTGCAGAGATGGTGGCAATACTAAAAGCACTAGAAATATTCTCTAATAACCCTCCCAAAAACTAACAGTTTTAACTGACTCTCTTTCAACAATTAAAGCACTTAGAAACTTATGAGAATGTAGTAGACCTGATATAGCAGAGGAGATATTTCTGTCTACTACATACTTATATTCCAGAGGATGTTCAGTCTTAATTGCTTGGATACCTTCACATATTAGTATACATGATGAGAGAGAGAGGAAGGGCAGAATGTCAGATGGGCTGTGTGCCCAAATTCTTAACCCTTTGAAAATAAAGTTCGTTCGTTCGTTCACATGTTGGCATAGAAGGAAATGAAAAGGCAGATAAAGAAGCCAAGAAAGGCAGATCTGATAAAAATCGAATAAATGTAGCAGCAGTACAAAAGAGTCGTGATACAGTGGATCCCTTCTCACTGCAACATCCCTGGAAATGAAGAGGCTGACAGATTGGCAAATAATAATAATAATAATAAATTCTTTAAGCACCAAACACGGCGCATAAGGCAGAAACCAGTGCTCTCCAGGTTGTACGTTGTGACGCCACTCCTCTTAGCTCTTGCACATTGTTTAATCCCAACGTTCTTCCTTCTCTTATTATTGTTCTTCTGAGTGTTTCTTTTGGTCTTCCTTTTTTCCTCTTACCCTCAGGAACCCAAGTGAGTGCCTGCAATGGTATTCTGTTGTTTTGCATTCGTAGTACATGACCGATATATGACCATCGTCTTTTCCTTATATAGTTGGAGACATATTTCTGCCTAGAGTCTTCTCTTATTTGTCGATTAGTCTTGAATTCTTTCCAACTGATGTTCATGAGTTTTCTAAGACATTTGTTCTCGAATGTATTCAGCTTGTTCTCCAATGATTTTGTTATTTTCCAACTCTCACAGCCGTATGTTAACACTGAGATAACATTTGAATTAAACAGACGAAGCTTGGTATGTATATTCAATGATCGTAATTTCCAAATGTTAGATAGTCTATTGAAGGTGCTAGCTGCCAAAGCAATTCTAGTATGAATTTCTCTTGTTGTGTCACCATCCTGAGTCATTTTACTGCCTAAATAATTGAAACTTTCAACTTTCTGTAGTTTTTCCCCGTTCAGGATGATATTAAAGGTCTCGTTAGAAAAGTTCATAACTTTAGTTTTAGAGGCATTTATTTGGAGACCTATTTTAACCGAAGATGACACAAATTATTTACTGCTTCTTGGGATTGTCTGGGTGTTGAACTTAAGAATGCTAAATCATCTGTGAAATCCAGGTCCCCCAGGAATTTTCCATTTGTCCATTTTATACCTAATTGTTCATTGTGGGTATAGTTTCTCATAACCCAATCAATAGCTATTCCAAAAAGTAGTGGTGACATAAGATTGGCAAAGGAAGGGGGAAAACTTCCTCAACTTGAAACAAATATAACCTATGAGAATCCAAGAGTTTTATCAAGCGCAGGTACAGGCACAAGTGGGAAGAAGAGCATCCAGGCCACACAAAAAATGATCCGTATTACCAGCTCAGCAGAAGTGAACAAGTGGTAATCTTCAGACTTCGCACAGGTCATAACAGATTGAGATACCATCTATTCAACAAATTAAAGATAGGAACTACTGATGAGTGTGACTGTGGCACCGATAAAATGACTGCCGAACATCTGCTTCAAAGGTGCCCAACATATGAGGAACAGAGAAAACGCATATGGCCATCACCAGTACCATTCCTGGAGAAAATCTATGGAGATATCAACAGCCTCAGGCTGACCACTGCTTTCTTTGAACTTATTCAAGTTGACATCTGAGGGTGAACGAAGAAGAAGAAGAAGAATAAATGTAGGGACGAGTAAATCAGAGATTAAGAGCTTAATTAAAGATTTAATAACAGATGAATGGAAAGCAGAGTGGGATAAAAATATGAAAGGAAGACATGCATATAAGATGTTCAAGGCTCCAACAATAAAATGTCAGATATCTAGGGAATTGAAAATTCCAAGTAATAAGAAACTTCTCAGACTACAGCTGGGAAAAGGCTATTTCAGAATAGAAAAACCTTACTGTGCAGGATGTCTTCAAGACAATAATATAGAACATTTCTTGTTAAAATGTAAGAGGTATGAACAAATGAGAATACCAATATTAGATTATTTGCAAGCATCCAACTTACCTATAAATATAGAAGAGGTGTTAAGAATAGACAGACCTAGGGAGCTGCATAATATAGTCAAACAATATTTAACACGAACAAATGTTAATATATAGTGGCTGGGAATGTGAAGGTCTGATGCTGTTCTTACAATGCATTACTTTTAACAGATGAAAGTCAATTAAATGACTAATCCAGCTAACTGTACGAAATCACACTGTCCTCTGTCTTCTATATAAACTAGAAACACCAGACCGAAGCTTTACACCTCACTTTCATATTATTCTTGTCCAGAAGTTTCCTTCTTCTGATTTTTTTAATATATTTATTTATTTAACAGATATAAAGCACAATTGTGAGGATTCCCCTAATTTACAATGATTTGACAAATGTGATGCCACTTCTCATATCGGCAGTGTGTTCATTAATTATTTGGAATTGAAAACAATATGTATCCTAATTATAACCCATCAGAGGTTTTGAATGGGATATTTTTCTTCATTAATATAAAAAATATCTTTCTGGCTGTATTTTTGTTGTTCTCCATGTTTTTCGAGCATAACCAGGAATTTGCTTGATACACCTGAGTTGAAGACTATATTTGTGTTATGGCCTAGATCTTTGATTTCAATACATATCCCAAACACTGACAATCTCAATTAGGGATAGGTAATAAACTCTTAAAAACATTCTGCACTACATTTTTATTGGGGAATTTCACCATAACTTCACTTAATATTGTTCCCACCACAGCTGTATATTTCTTTGTTAGCGGCTCGTTCTATGCTGGGATAAGGAAGTTAAATTTGGAAAGGCATAACTGACATGACTGGGGTTTAGTTTTACATGTGTATTATAAAACTTTCTTTAATGTTTGTGACAGTTCCTTCAAGTACTAACTCATACGGGATTCGTACTGCAACTTAACATACTGACCTCTTTATCCTAGAAGCTGACAACAGGACACATGACCAATAACACTTTCACTTCTTGAGTGAAAAGCTGCACGCCACATTCATGGACTGAGTTCTATATGTATCATGATGAGAATGAAGTTAGTCAACCCATACTTAAATCTGCGTATTACAGTTAACTCAGAGCAACTCCAATAAAACTGCAATGTCATACTTACCATACACTGAAGTGCGCCTTTTTAAGTTAAAGTATTAATGCTGCTGTTCACAGCATGCCCAAGCATATTAACATTATTTGTCTTCAAGTCTGCGCCATTTTTTACTGGGGAATGCTAGATCAAGTGACCATAATACACTACTGTAATGTCATGTACTGAATTATTTTTTTTGACTTTCCGTGCTGGGATCTTCGTTGGCCACGGTTCCTGTAAATGGAAAAACAACATCTCTTTCGAAAATTCTCACAACGTAAGTCTTCCCTCCCCTTTTCTTTCTCTCTTTTATGTGAGTGCGGTTGTGCAAGTGCGTGTATGTGGGGTTTGTTTTTTTTTTTAACGCGGCCGATGGTCCGGTGAATTTGTTAAGCTTTGTTATATATTAGAAACCTTTTTTTTTTCGCACATCTCTACAAAATGTCACTGATAACAGAAGTGGGTGTGTCAATGAGCGAAATTTAATGGGGCTTATTTTTTTCTTCTTTTTTTTTAAAAAAGAAGCATTGGGTAGGAGAGTATATGGTCCAGTTGTTGAAGGAACTTCATCCCTGGCCTCAAGCTCTTTCAGAACCACAACATGTTCAAGGGGCCTAATTTTTTCAGTTATCTCCCAACTGAAGCCGTATTTTTTCGCCATGGTCTTGACCAAGGAAACGAGTAAGACAATAATATTCCAGAGGGAATGTTCATTCTTAATTGCATTGGATCACACTTCACATGTTAGGTAATAGAGGGAAATGAAAAGGCGTTAGAGAAGCCAAGTGACAGGTAGATCTGAAAAAATCTAATAAATGTAGGGACGAGTAAATCAGACATTAACAGCTTAATTAAAGATTAATAACAGATGAATGGAAAGCAGAGTGGGATAAAAATCTGAAAAGGAAGACATGCATATAAGTTATTCAAGGATCGAACAAGGAAAATGTCAGATATCTAGGGAATTGAAAATTCCCAGTAATAAGAAAATTCTCAGACTACAGCTGGGAAAAAGGCTTTTTCAGAATAGAAGAACCTTACTGTGCAGGATGTCTTCAAACACAAATATAGAACATTTCTTGTTAAAAATGTAAGAGCTATGAACAAATGATAATACCAATATACGGATTATTTGCAAGCATCCAACTTACTATAAAATATAGAAGAGGTGTTAAGAATAGACAGACCTAGGGAAACTGCATAATATCTTCTTCTTTATTCTTCGATCCTTAACCACCGACCGTCAAAGCAGTCAGTGGCCATCACGCCTTAGTGGCGTCTTGTAGGGCAACAACAAATTGATTCCACTTTGCACGGTCGGTGGCCATCCTTCGTACAGTGCCCCAACTCTGGTTCATTCTTTGCATCTCATCCTCCACAGTGCTCCTCTAGGTTGTTTTTGGTCGGCCTCTCTTTCGTTTACCATTCAGGGGTCTAAAGCATAGCGGTTTTAACAGATGAAAGTCAATTAAATATTGTTAAAGAGTCAGTTAATATAACTGAACCAACCAGACCTTTACCCCCCTCCACGTTAATATTATTCTTGTTCGGAGTTTCTTCTTGATTTTTTTTTTTTTTTTTTTTTTTTTTTGGTTTATTTTTATTTATTTAACATATAAGCACAATTGCGATTGTCCCTATTTACAATGATTTACAAATGTTATGCCACTTTCTCATATCGGGGCAGTGTGTTCATATTACTGTAATTTGGAATTCGAAAACAGTATATATCCTAATTATAACCCATCAGAGGTTGAACAGGATATATTTTTCTTCATTAATTTAAAAAAAAACATTAATAGAAACCAAATAAATGTGGGGATGAGTATAACAAAAGATCAAAAGCTTTATTAAAAGAATGATTACTAAACGAATCGACAGTAGCATGGGGTGGAAGCCTGAAGGGCAGACATGCATATAATTTGTTCAAGATTTCCAACAGAAACGCGTCATGTAATCTAGAGAACTAATAAATTCTTAGCCAGAAGAAAACTTTTAAGCTGCAACTAGGAATGTGCTATTTTAGAATAGAAGAACCTTGCTGTGCAGAGTTTCTAGAGAAAATAATTACAGAGCAGGTCCTGCTAAAATGTAGGAGGTGTGAACAACAGAGATCAAATGCAATATTATTACATGCGTTGCACAAATTAGTAAAAATTATAAAACAAGAACTAAATTTGTTTAATTTTTAAAAAAATCATATAAGGATCAATGATGTGTGAGGAAAATGGGTAGTCTCGATGGGGTAGCTCCAGTGGATGATTAGCAGGATAATTGGTGGATTGGTGTCATTCCCGAACAAACACCCTTCGAGCTTTCTCACTTACTTTTCACCTCGGTTAACAACAGGGCAGTTATGAGAGACGACATATTTTCTGTTTCTTTCACTTTTTTTATTTCTTTTTTCTTGTTCTTTTCTTTTTTTAATTTTTTTTTTTTAAAGGGGAGTTGCTCACTGGGTCACATAATTTGTCGGTCTCTTGAACGCAATTTTCTCACCCCCCTCTCTTTCTCTCTCCTTTCTGCCATTATTTTAAATCTTTTATACATTTTTCGGAAGCACATTAAAACACCACCGAAGTGACCGGAGTCATTGTTTACACTTTCTTCCTGTAATTCGCGTTAATGTTATGTTTTGAATGCCCCTCCTCGCAGGAAAGTTGGATACAGGTGAGACCAGAATTGGCTGCCAGTCATTTTACGTTGTGGTGACACACACAGTGTTTGTGTTTGCACAGGGTGTGACGGGTCAACTATCCATCTGGTGACTATATTAAAAAGACGCACTTGAAGGACCAACGGGAAAATTTTGTAAGATACTACATTGAGAAATTACGGATAGTTGTTAGTAGTAAAACATAAACGCGTAAACGACTGGAAAACCACACTACCTTATATAGAAAGTGACTTTTTAAAATGACGCAGAATTTTATCTGTAAGGAAATTGGTGAGGAAAAAAAACCCATCCATTAAACTCCACACTTTTTGAATGCTTATTTGCCAGGGCATTTTTAGATGGAAATTTTACAAAACTCCTGACTGGAGCATCGGCAAATAGTAAACAACAATGCGCCATGGCCGAAAGTTGACAAAATAAACGAAGACTCCACTTTCTCCGGTTCCTAGGGCACTGTGAAAATCAACTCAGTTAAGAAGACAGCCTGACATCGTGAGCTAATGGGAATAGTGATCAGGATATTCATATTAACGGACCGGACAACCGAGTTTGGAGCATCTTGTGGACTTATATCCAAGGAAAAGTCTAAATTCATTAATACGGAGAAGCCCGAAAACCTAGAAAACCTGAACACTAAGTCACAGTGGGATTCTATTTTCAAAGGTAAATACCCCAGACAAAAGCGTAAGAGGAATTCTTAAAACAAGGTTACCTTAAACTATTTTCTGGAGCAGAAGTCAGTCCATTTTCACAAAGAGATTTTGGCGTAAGTTGTACCATTTTATAATTTTAATAATTTGTGCATTTATTAACATGTTGAAAATTATTAATGGATGGTCCAAGTCACAGAGGCTGGCAACCGCAGCATATAGAATGATGATGTCGTGAAACCACAACTGAAGGGGAGCTGGTGTCTTCTATTTATGCAGGTTTCTCTAGAGACCGAAAGCAGAGGGATTCCTCGTTGCATAAGGGCAGAGAGTGAATGATGACATAAAAAGATGTTACATACTATTATTTTAACCTTTTCAAGCCAGTGCAATTGTAAATGTAACATGTTTAACATAAATGCCATGGATGTTTTCCACTCATGGAATTAACATTAATGCTCAGAGAGGGTAAAGTTCTGTGACAGAAGAGATGGTGGGAATGAAAAGGGGCGGGACACACGATTTCGTGTTCAGGAAAACCCAATTACTCAGGAGGGTATTTATTTATCTCTCTTATTTCAAGAAGAAACTTAGTCGGTGGTACCAATTTGAGGGTTGCTATTCTGTGAGAACAAGTGTGTGGTATTAAGTGGCCTGCAGTCAATGCTAGACTCACCATATCAGACGGGTCTTTGAAGGACGCTTAGACCAGCTTCGTGATTTACTCCTTGATACTACTTGGATACGTGTCGCAAACCACTTTAGACTTAACCAGAGGATGATAGTGAAACCGGTCTACAATCTAGCAAAGCAACAAATCATTGGCTGGGAGCAGAACGGAACGGACCTTTCTTAACTGCAGCAAAGTATTACACTTAAAAGATTGCCAAGTGAACTTTTCCAAGACCTTCTTCTTCTTTGATCCTTAGCCGCCGACCGTCAAGCAGTCAGTGGCCATCACGCCTAGTGGCGTCTTGTAGGGCAACAACAAATTGATTCCACTTTGCTCGGTCGGTGGCCATCCTTCGTACAGTGCCCCAACTCTGGTTCATTCTTTGCATCTCAGCCTCCACCGTCCTCCGCCAGGTTGTTTTTGGTCGGCCTCTCTTTCGTTTTCCTTCAGGGGTCCAAAGCATAGCTGTTCTTGTGATGGCATCAGGGTCTCTTCTGAGGACATGGCCAAACCAGCTCCATCGTCTGATAGCTATGATGGTGTGCATGTCCTCTTGCCCCTGTACGAGCAGCCGACCCCGGCATCGATGGCACCCCGGCCAAAGATCTGGTTGAACTCTTCCCAGGCATACCCCGGGTTGTGAAAAGAGGTCTCCCAAGGACCTAAAAATTCCTTAATAAACCATATCACTCACCTGTGATGGATTTTTTTAAGGATTTATTGGGTTTTTTACACTGTTAAATATTAAATTATTAAAAATTTTTTTATCTGTGATACGTGTCAAATTTATTAGATGTTGATTTTTAGACGTCAATTTGAGTTGTACTGCACCCGAATGGTCTCAGGCATTTAAAGATAATGTACTTAAACAAAGCTATTGAAATGGAATAATTTCACTGCATTAAATCTGTTGGGGGCTTTAACGAGCTAAAATACCATAAATAATTCTTTATAAAAGGTGTCGGGCAGATACAAAGTAAACAATTGCTCACTCCAATTCTGCATTAATCTTGATTCTGAATTGTATCCCTTATATGGAAACTCCTCGAGATAGAAGCATCATCATTGTTATATCTACAAATCTGCCAGGAGTAATCTTGAGCGAGGCTAGTTTACCATTGAGTGACCCACATTAGATACTCTAGGTTTTGATCCATTGTTGGACCTTCACTGCAGAGCAAGGGGAGTCGAATCCCATGACACATACTCGTACATTGACCCACATTTTTATAGTTTTTGATTTACTGTATTTGGGATGAGTGGAGGGGAGAGTAAAAATATTAATATTTAGTATATCGGAAAACCAGATTTCATTATCTTGAAATTTACTACATTATTTATATCCCTAATTATAATTCATCAATGGTTTAACGGGATACTTTGTCTTTTATAAAAAGAATAAAAGGATCTTTTTGACCGCATGAAATGACAAAGCATTCAGAGGCCAGTCACGCTGGATGGCTGTTTCTTGTTAGGGCAACAACCAAAGGGTATAGCTGTCTCCACTTATCGGTTGACAGAGCATCCTATAGTGGTAATGCCAGACAGCCTCTGGTTTTATGCTCGGTTTGACTGCATCCTTCGTAATGGTGGCCCCAGCTCTGGTTCATGGCGTTAGGTTGGACAGCCATCATTCGAGTGTGCCCCAGCTTCTGGTTCATGCACGGTTGACAGCCATCCTTTGAGTGGTGCCCCAAGCTCTGGTTCATGCTTGGTTGACAGCATATCCTTCGTGTGGTGCCCCAGTTCTGGTTCATGATCTGCCCTCTCTGCCTCCACAGTTGTCGCGCAGGTGGAGCTTTTGGCGCCGTCTTTGCTTAAAGTCTTGCCTTCTGGAGTCCATAGCATGGCAGTTCTAGTGATTGGTGTCAGGGTCTCTTTGAATAGATGTGGCCAACTCAATTCCAGCATCGACCGCTTATGATGTGTGCATGGTCTTTGTTGTAGCTTCGAGTTAGCAGTATTTGTATGGTTGGTGATGGTATTCGGCCAGAAAAGAACCTTTTCCTTAGGCAGGTTGTGTGGCAAGAGGGACAATTGGGACATTCCTTTTTTGTTGTTACTCTCCAGATTTTGACACGTACAGAAGTACAGAAATGCTATGCAGGTGCCTTTATATTTTAAATGTTGGGTTTGTTCCTGTACTGGGATATTTCCAGATGCTAATTAGTCGTGAAGGCTTTAATCATTTCGGATAATACGGCTGTGGGTCTTTGTCGTCTAGATAGGTTGTGAGTTAGTTTGGCCCGTCTGTAGTAGAGTGGAAAGAAAGGTGTGAGAAATAGATTTCACGGGTGGTAGCTTAAGGAAATAGATATGTCTCTGGAATGAGTAAGTTTCTCTATTCCAGCCTATCTATACGACTATAATTTAGTACAAGACAATCTTGCCCCCCTCATACATATAAATATAAGTTTAACTACACATACACACAGCTATGTGACATCAAGACACGCAAACGTGAAAAAACTACGGCTACTGGGGTATGGGTCTGACCAACACACAAAGTTAAGTTTCTTTGTTGTTTATTATAATTAAACTTGACAACACCAATATCTAAAGAAAGATCATACATATGAAATAGCAGAATAAATGCGCTTTCTCCCTATGGAGAAAAGAACCCAAATGTTAATAACCCAAAGGTCGAAGGTTAGCACTATTATACAGAATAGACAGTAAAGTAACCAAGTTCCTATTATATGCTACCCAGTAAAGTAAACAAGTTTAAGCAAAGCCAATGTTGGTAAATTCCCTGAAACCAAGAAAAGTACTCACGCACTCTTTCATACAGTGGCTACTCAATCACTCTTACCTACTCGTGGTGATATCCCTTGGAAATACAATTTCCCTGAATATATGTTTGATCTGGTTCACTTCCCAAATTGGCCCCAGTTCATCCTCTAACAAAACAAAGACTAATGAGGTGAACGCCGAATCTGGTGTGGGTTTTTCCTGAATGAACAAAATGTCACCGCCAATAGTTGATGTAGGAACGTGCTCTTGTGGTTCACAGTTAAAAGAGGAAAATACTTCCAATATTGGGAAACATCTGGTTGCTAAAAAATGTTACAAATGATGATGATGATAATCCTATCGGACAACTCTATGTTAGAGCTCCGAATTCTGCACAGCGTAAAATTTGGATAAGTCCGCTTGAATACGACTGTCAGAAGTCGGGAATATTACATGCCCCAAAAATGGATTGCTTCTTTCTAACTTGTGAAATAAGTTTCCTTTAATGTTATTTTGTACACCCCAGTGGGCTGGTAAAGATTGGAAAAATATCTGGGTTTGGTAAGTTCAGTTAAACTTATAAGTTAAAATGTTTCTCATGTATCTTTGGCAAATACTCGCTCACAAATGAAATTGGTGACGCACAAGCCAAGAAAACGGGACAACATTAACCAATCAGAAAAGGACCGCTGGACGCTCTTGTGATCAGTTCAGAAAATCAGAACGAAAATCCCCACGAATGCTAATAACACATTTTCCACAATAAAGGTTCTAGAACTGGGTGCTTAGAGTATTCAAAAATTCTGAGTGACAACTGATAGCAAGTTTAAGAAAACACAGGTTAAATATTATTATATTTCTCTGATCTATTTTTTTTTCCTTAACCAGCGGCACTTGGGCTTTCAGCCCTTCGGCCCAATGACATGTCATTGCGAGACTGGGGAGCCTGTGGCCTATCCCTCCAACCCGATCACGACCTTCGCTCCTTCCCATCAAAAGAGGGTTTATCTCAGGAGCAGTTCAAGTTATTCAGTCAAAATCCCGGTCGTTGACACTCCTTCAAATGCTGACGCCCGGGTTTGAACCTTGAATACCTGGTCGCCAGCGCAACGTTGTAACCATTACACTACGCGGCTCCCCTCTGATCTATAGATGTTGTTAATTTTCGCGCTACTGTGTGTAACGGAGAATCAGAAACAGAGTTAAAGATAAAGGCATACGGCCAGTCTTTCGTCTGCGTTTTCGACCGTCATCAAAAGACTTATTTCCGTGTAACGGGGTTCTCGAAGATTTTGCCCGCGACTCGACATCAAAGCGCACTCGGGGAACTTTTGGACTTCCCCTCGTAGACTTCAAAAGATTATGTGGTTTTCGCGTGCGGTCTGTCAGGTATCATATTATTGAGAGATAAGCTCGCGTGAGAAGACGGGGTAAACAAACCTCATTCGCTACCTGTTATGACGGGCAGGTCACGAAAGTTTGTAAACACATCGTTTGCACGTGTCTAAGAAAATAGGCGGGGGATGAAAAAGTACGCTTTTGTGAGTAAAGACAGGCAGTAAATGCATGGTTTAGCTAGCAAATCATAGAGCGCTACAAGGTTACCAAGACTGTCAGATTACTGTAGGCTCTCTTTCCATTATACATCACAGTCTTTAGCGCGATTTTATTATCTTATCTGCATGTTATTTACTTAAGAGTATTTACAATTGATTGTAGGTCACTTTGTGTGATTTACTTTTCTCATAAGTTGTGGTTCTGGATTTTCTGTCCATGAAAATTTACAGCGCATTTGTGTAATTGTTTGAATCTTTGAACATTGACTTCTGTTTGTGCAGAGCGATTTTTGCCACATTGCCTTTTGCTTATCGGTAGTCCAGACGGAGTAAGAGTCTACCACAGCAACATTCCTATTGCTAACTCCGACTTATTGTCTGGGAAGATACACGGTACCGAAATGCCGCATGATAAGGTTTGCGAGCTCTGAAACATGACATGATAAATGTGCGGCAAAATCTCACTGAAATGTAGGAAATAACCATCTTTCTAAAGATTAAGACACGAACAGAGATGTAATACTTCCGGCAGATAAAATTGGTTGTATAAAAAATTACAAGGAAATAACATCTGGGAGATTAAAATGTTTGATCTGTGAAGTAGTGAGCTCGTAAACATGAACAGGCAAAACGGAAGTGAGACCTTATATGATCATGAAAAAAACAGGCAAATGAACTAGCAAATGACATGTAAAGGGAAAAATATCTTGTGAGTCATGCAGAATGTTGTACAAAAAAAGGGTAGTTGGGGGAAATGAACCCCTACCAAAATCAGACACTAAAAATACGTGGGTCGGATGACATGGAAATGCTTATATAAACAGCTTCTGATTGAAGCTTTTTCCCAACGAAACCACATGGATGTGTGAGCGAAAATGTCCCTCTATATCCTGCAGCATGTTAAGATTACTTCACTGCATTTCCATTCTCGTCAAGAAGACATTTGAGCCAGGTTAATGAATAGAAACAGGACTCCTAAACATAAGGGGACAGGGAACCAAGTATTAGAGGATCTTCTGATATTAAACAGAAAGAAAAAACTCGACTTTAGTACTAGAAAACCACGAGTCCTAGGAAACATACATACATAATAACATTTATAATTAAAATAAAATTCCCGACCACCTAATAAAAGAGGGTGAGGGGCCTCTTAAAACCAGTGACCCCCTAACACTATTCGGAAGTATTTTCCTGTGCAAGAAGGTCTGTAAAATTCAGTCCGTATTCGGGGTAAAGTTGTAGTATGTACATTTTATCATTTTATATTTTTGCACTTAACTTGCGTAAATTGCTGTTGGATGCACAGATTCATACGAAGCTGGAACATCAGCATGTAAAAATGATGGGGATTCACGAACCACCACTGCAAGGAGCTGGTGACTGCTTCATGCGGGTTTCCTCACAAGAAAACCCAATAGTTTAGAGGCTGCCACAGACTCCATGTGGTGCAGGGCGTAGATGACGTTGGGCACTCTGGTGTTACATATTTTAAACATTTAAATAAGTTTATTTTGTTTAATAAGCATACATGTTTACATAATGCAATTGTTGTTTTCCGTTTTCCACATGCACTTTCGTCGACTCACTGGATTTAACATTAATTTTTCAGGAAGGATTAGGTTTTCTGAGGCAAGATGAATTAGGTGCAATGCTAAGCGGGGAAGAGCACCTGATTCTCATGTCAGGAGGGACCCTATACATAGAAGAAACATTTGTTTATTCACAGTTTGTGGTACAAGTCTGCGGTTCAAGTTGTCAACAGTTTAGGTTAAACGCCTACATCAGACAGGTCTTGACAACTGGAGTGGTTACCCCTGCTTTACCGCCAGTGACCGCGCTACCGCCACATAATTTGACGATTGACGGAACAGTCAACAGCACCGTTGGGAACCGACAGTGACGGAAAACCCAACACCAACAAAACAAATCATCGTCAATACTGGGCTCGTTAAGTATTACAGTCAGGCCCAGCAAAAGAACTTTTTTTTTTAACGATAACCACTTTAAAGTCAATACCAGTGATGTAAACCTCAGTGGTTCATTGGATCATAAAAATCCTATTTTAACTTTGTTAACTATTTTTCATTATTAAATTTGCTATCTGTAAATACAAATTGATAGTTGGTTTAATCATAATTGAGTGAACTGCACCCGCAGGACTCAGTTTATTTAAATACGTAATAATCCAGAGCTATTAAAGGAATATTTTGCGGAATAATTTCAGTTTGGGGCTCTGAAAATACGAGCAAATTTTTTTTCCTCACAATTGGTGCGGGAAGATAAAAAGTTAGATGATCTCAGTTGTTATGCTTGATTTTTAAAAATTCTTGTGAGGCTTCCTGAAATAAAAGTATAATTCTTCGATTTGCATGTCTGCCAAGAGTAATCTTGAGCAAAGGCTGATTGGATATTCTTTGAAGACCCTCAGTTTTTTATACTCTACGTTTGACATTGTTGGACCACTGCTGCAGAGCAGGGGGAGACTATCACGCCACACACATGGGTCTCCTCGTGACAGAAAATCATTATAGTGGATTATAGGATTACCGAGCTAATGACGCCAACAACACTGAATCAATACTGTCAAACTGTGTCTCTCTCTTGTGCGTATATAAACACCATCTTAGTACACTCTATCTCTCGCCCATATCAATTGTTGTCAGTATATGTTTGCCTCCTAGCGAGCAGTTAGCGGTTATGCGCGAGGTAGTTGCGCCTCCCCTTTGTGTGGGGGGTGGTATACAACTATATGTTTTGCGCAATGTTTCAGACAGTCAGAGAGGAGAACTAGAAGATTCCCCATGAAGACGTCGTAGTTTTATCCAATCAAAACAACGGCTGGACAGAGAGATGAGTCAAAAAATGTTTAACAATATGTGAATATGTATCTGTGCTTAAAAGGGGGGAAAACGTCTTCTAGTACACTATTTATTTCAAATATGTGTGTGTCTTATCTAAGTCTATGTACTTTATATGTACATGTCATATTTATACAAAACTGGTTCCTCATAAAACATACACGTAACAAATCAAGTGAATGAATAATTTCATATACATATTTACGGTAAACATATTAAAATGGGACATGTGGACATGATTAAATATATAAATAGTATAAATGCTTAAAACGCCATCGATAAGAAAATACTGTAAACTTTCTAAAATCTTCCAGTTAAATTTTTAAATTTATCAATATGTATCACTGTGGATCTAAATTTCACACATTTCTCCTCCCCCTCTCTCTTCTCTCCTTCTCTATCTCTCTCTCTCACTCTCTCTCTCTGTCATTGTTCTTGATTTCTATGGTATGTTTCACTATGGTATGAGGGGTGGGAAAAGATTATTCGCCGAAATATATTTTAGTTTGGTTCTACGCTGTAGAGTGGGCAACAGCGTAGAATAGAAAACCCGTTTGGCGAGTCGGGCCAGAACGGAAGAATATGTATACTTTTTTGGGGGCGCGATTGAGTCTAGGGAGAATGTCAGCGGTCCTGTACGGACGGGTTCGCATTGTGTTCCCTTTGTCAGCGGTTTTGCTGGGGATTACCATGAATGCCATTCCCTTGTTTCATTGCTTGCCGACTTTTTAGTGCGTGTTCCAGGATTATTTTTAGATTACTAGAAGGGTGATGTGATTTTTAGCTCTGGTGGTTCTTTCTGGATCTATTATTTCCTAGATGTGTGCAAGGTTCTTGCCAATTTGAGGGCTACTTGTTTTTCAGCATACTTGGGGGAGACCGAGAAGCTGCCGTTTATCGCACCGTTAAGTACGCGGATGTACGTTTTACGGTTGATAGAGGGCGATTTTCTACTTTGCAATGGAAATTATTGAGCTGTTAGTAGAATTCGGCGTTCAAAGGGAGCACCAGGACCCCCAAATAAAGCAGCTGATAGGCTGGCCAATCAGGGGCGCCATTTGCATAGTCAGTTATCCTGAAGGCATCTTTTGGCTTTGAGACTTATTATTTCGAGAGGTAGGAATCTTGTGCAATTATGTATTGCCTTGCTTTCAGTTTTGGATTATCGCCTGTGAGCGATACTTTCTGTAGTTTGCCCTGGTTAGATTATGTCGGTGACATGTTTTGGCTATTATGTTGAGCTGGTGATTTTTATTTGGCAAGTAGTTTGGCATTTTCATTACATTGTGTAATTGCATTTTCATGTGTATTGTTAGCCGTGTGTGGCTCATATGTGTTGTGGCACCGTACTTATTAAAAAGGGTTTATTACCTGATTTTTAGGTGTTTATTGGATTCTTCATGTCAGCTACTGTTGTTACTGTGGTCATACTTTGAGGTAGGCAGCGAAGCGGATACTGTTGTATAGTGTGAGTGTGCCTTAAATCCATTAAGTACCAGTGAGGCTTTGTTACACAGCCACAAGTCGCCGGTTGTGTGTGAACCATTAGATTAATATAACCTTTTCTGACATATGCAGCCCCTCCCCTTTTCCAATGATGAGATACATGCCCACCGCTGTACAAATCTCGGTAGGGCATGTGTGCAGTCTACCATGAAGATTGTAGGCTAATGTCGCTACCTTTATGGGGCTTGTTGTAAAACTGGCGTAACGCGGTATCTCATTGTTTTCTAATAGCGACATAACTTTTTCAGACCTGTAGTATTTATGACATTATTTCATGTTTATATGACTCGTATTTTGCCTGTATTTTTAAATTGACAGCTGTATGGAACATCGTGAATGCCCTGGTGCAAGCTTCCTACGAGGATTCCCAGCAGAAGTACTGGACTCCACGCCCCACAGGAAGCAGAAGTGATGACTTCCCACGCCCCACAGGAAGCAGAAGTGGGATGACTCCACGCCCCCACAGGAAGCAGAAAGGTAAATGCTATTGATAATGATTTCGGACAAATAAAGGACGACATCAAAATTGTGTGATTACGTTAACATTGGGAACCTTGTTTGACCAAATGTTCACTCTACTTTAGGCCTTAAACCTGTGAGAGTGCCACAAAAAAATATATTATGAGATCATGAATGTACAGATGGTATTAATTAATCATTTATTTGATTAAATTGGGTATTTCTGGTTACATAGTTTACACCACGTGGTGTTTAGTTACACTGGGTAGTTTCCTGGTTGTATGCTTACACTAAGTGGTGTTTGGTTCACTGGAAAAGTTCTGATTGTATGGTACACTAAGTGATGTTTTGTTTCACGGAATAGTTTTCTTAGTTGTATGGTTACACTAAGTGGTGTTTGGTTACACTGGGTAGTTTCTGGTTGTATGGTTACACTAAGTGGCGTTTGTTTACACTGGGTAATTTCTGTTTGTATGTTTACACTAAGTGGTGTTTGGTTACACTAGGTACTTTCTATCTGTATGGTTACACTAAGTGGTGTTTGGTTACACTGGGTAGTTTTTGGCTGTATGGTTACACTAAGTAGTGTTTGGTTACACTGAGTAGTTTCTGGCTGTATGGTTACACTAAGTGGTTCAATAGGTAGTTTCTGCTTGTGTGGTTACACTAAGTGGTAATTGGTTACACTAGGTAGTTTCTGATTGTATGGTTACACTAAGTGGTAATTGGTTACACTAGGTAGTTTCTGATTGTATGGTTACACTAAGTGGTGTTTGTTTACACTGGGTAATTTTTGTTTGTATGTTTACACTAAGTGGTGTTTGGTTACACTATTTACTTTCTATCTGTATGGTTACACTAAGTGGTGTTTGGTTACACTGAGTAGTTTCTGGCTGTATGGTTACACTAAGTGGTGTTTGGTTACACTGAGTAGTTTCTTGCTGTATGGTTACACTAAGCTGTTTCTGCTTGTGTGGTTACCACTAAGTGGATTTGTTTCACTGGTTGGGTAGTTTCTGCTATGTTTTTTGTGGAGTTTTTTAAAATACACTAAGTGGTTCGGTTGGTGCTGGGTATCGGTTGCGCTTGGTTTTTTACACTGAGTGTTAGTTTATGATAAGGTTTTTTTTTTTCTGATTGTATGGTTATACTGATTGGTGTTTAGTTACACTAGGTAGTTTCTGGTTGTATGGTTACACTAAGTGGGGTTTGTTTACACTGGGTACTTTCTATCTGCATGGTTACACTAAGTGGTGTTTGGTTACGCTGAGTAGTTTCCGGCTGTATGGTTACACTAAGTTGTGTTTGGTTCACTGGGTAGTTTCTTGCTGCATTGCTACACTAAATGGTGTTTGGTTACACTGGGTAGTTTCTGGCTGTATGGTTACACTAAGTGGTGTTTGGTTCACTATGTAGTTTCTGCTTGTATGGTTGCACTAAGTGATGTTTGGTTACACTGGGTAGTTTCTGATTGTATGGTTACACTAAGTGGTGTA
>JAMPIV010006821.1:0-198148 GCA_024509875.1 Oreohelix idahoensis | reverse complement strand
AAATATCACCCAAACAAAAAATTATTAACGATAACACAAGTTTTGCATTGACGCATAGTCAAGCGCTAAATACCAAAAAATACATCCAAACATCACGACATTTTCAAAGAATTAATGTCACTACATAATAGTAACCCTAACATAGAATCTAGCGCTGGCGCAGAAAAAAATAAATATCACAATGTTCAAAACACATTTTCCAAAAATTTACAATACAAAAAATGTTTCTTCTCTTTAGGTTAAATAAAAATAGTATTTTTATTTCTAAGTAATATGTAGCTATAATTAATAACTAACAATTAAATTAGCTGAGTAACATAAAAATAATCTTATCTTTAAACAGACACACATCAAAACGTGTAAGTTTTTTTTTTCTCTTCTCTTTTTAAAAAAAAATACATCAAAGAAACGTCACATTGGGTAATAAAATGTTAACTACAAACGAAGTTATAAATATATATAAGTGTAATATTATTTATCTTAACTATGTATTATAATCAGATATTTAAATTCTTTAAATGAACAAGAGTATCAGCCGTCGCTGTTAATTCTACCCACTTAATTTAATAGGAAATTTAAGTTAATTCTAGCTGACAAAAAAATCGAATCGTTTAAATTATCAAATGTCATAATTGAGAAAAAAATGGAAACCAAGTTTCAGAATACGTCCTTAACTTCAACGCAAAATCATTAATAATACATACAAGTTATGTTTAAAATTACCTTTCACTAAACAATTAATTCAAATAATTTGTATATAAATATGTTAACTAAACATGGTATGAAACCCATGATGAAAGACAAAACCAAAATTTTAAGTAGTGAATAAACACTCAGGACTATCTATGAAAATGACTATTACATTGTCTCAGTAAATAAGTTTGTGCATAGAAATTATTTAATGCATAATTAAAATACAGTCATATAAGTAACAACCAACAAATAATTATGGCAATCAAATGTTACAAAGATTACATAATATTTCATTAACAACATATAAAGTTCTATACTAAAGAATACAATAACATTCAGTGTTTGTAAACAGAACAAAAAATAAACAGGACCTTTAAAAAAAACAAAAAAAAAATTCCTTCGAGGTCTTGCGAACATCTCATCAACACGCAAGGTGACCTCATGACACGGTGGGTTAACGTACTGTCTAGGCTCGCTTGAATGGATAAATGGTACACAGTGATCTACATCTCTCCCAGGTAATGTAAAATTAGAATGGTGATTCCCCTCGCAAAGTCGCTCGCTGTGAGACAATACAAATGAAATTATCTATTTTTAATCCATGGTAAGATTATGAGGAAACACGGAAAAGTTCACTACACAATTACCCGAACTCCGTGGTGTAAGGTTGTGGCCCTCCTGCGATGTCAACAACTCTCGTCACATAGCAGACAACATAGACGTACCAGGGACAACCTGACCTATAATTCACAGTTGTCAGTGCGGTAGGCTGAAAAAAATTTACTACCTTCACAAGACCGAGATGATCTCTCAAACCTATCAGCATGACAAGCAAAAGCATTTAAGAACCTATTACCGTTCCTATTACTCTGATTAATAATAATCTTGCTCTTATGTGGAGCACAGCTAACCTGGTTGCGATCTGTATAATTTCTTTTGAGAGCATTGTTATTTGCTCTATTAACACCGTTGTACTGATTTAAATCCCAGTTACAATAGTTATTCTTAATACTTCTTCCCAGATAACAATGTCCATCAGATAGAACTGGCTTTTTAGCAGGAAAATTATTACTAGACTCATAAACTTTCATATAATTACTTCTGCTATAGTTTTCTAAACTTTTAGAATCACAATGTTGAGATCTGTCACATTTTTTCTTGTTTTTAGGAGAAGAAACGTTACCGTAGGATGAACTCCCTTGGTACTTTATAACCTTAGGGTTATGTCTCCTATCAAAATTATTTTTTTTCTTTGCTTGTGGCAATGTGTTTAAAAAATGAGTCACACTGCCTTGACTGGGTATGACTAGAAGGTTTGACAATCTCTTTATTTTTTTTCACAACATTTGTTTCCTTCATGGAACAAGCAGTAGTATGTTTGTTACTTGTAACCAATTTATCAGATCTGTCAATAAATACGCTGTTGGTTTTTCACACACTGACTTGAGATTTAGCACTGTTTCTTTCCTTATCTACAGGACTGGATATTACTGTAGATTTTCCTTTGTTATTCTGCCGCCAGCAATCATTATCATTGGAATCATCTGTATTGCGTGAGAAGTTATATCTCCCACGGAAAGATCTATGTCCACCATTCTTGACCGTAGAATCCGCAAAAAGTGTATAAGGCTGGCTTTTTGCTTTAGTGTTCTGATGATAAGAAACTTTCTGTCTATCATCGTCAACACTGACGGAAGACCACATATTGCTATTCAAGACTACGTCAAGCAGACCATTTATTCTTCTTCTTGCTTCTACAATCTCAAAGTCCTTAAGTGCAATCTGTTCACTTAATTTCTTGTTTAAACTCTCCGCTTTTAAGACCTTGCAGCTTTCCTCTGCTAGCAAATTTTCAATCTTAATCAATTTGTCTTTCTCCACCATTAATTCTTTCACTCTCTCTTTATCAATCCTCTCAATCTCAATATCATGACTATTCGTAAGCCTATCAACCTTCTCTAGGGATATGGTATCCTTTTCTTTAATTTGGCAACCACAAATCTCCGTCTTCTCTTGAACTTTTTGAGTCAGATTTCTAATTTCGCCATTTTTTTTCCCAATCTGAGCTTCCATCTCTTTAATTTTGCACAATGCCGAGTCTAATTTTGCTCGAACACAAGCAAGCTCAGAATTAGATTTACATAAATCACCTGTAAGTTTAGTCACTTTTTCCTGCAGCTTATTCACTTCAGTAGTACTTTTTAAGCAACTTTCCCTTAGCTCCTGTGTACTCTGTTTTATGTCTCCTATTTGCTTCTCATCCCTTAACTCTTCTTTCTGGTCACTATGGATGCCGTCGAGCAATAACGTACGTATACTCTTCAATATGTTAACACGTTTTATACTAATATAATTGTCCAAGAACAGACGAAGGTCCAAAACCAATAACCTTGCCAGATCCTCAGCCATACTCACATGAGGAATTGACTGAAATCTCTCATTAGCAAACTCTCTTAGAGATCTCGATGCAGAGACCAAAAACTTGTCCATAACATGTGACTCAAGCTCTGGGCCTTTTAATCCCTGATAATCTGTTCCTTCCTGAAACAGATACTCTAATACAGGTCTCATATCCTCCGGATCTGTATCAGAATCCATTGTGGCTTGTTTACTTAGTCAACCATATATGTCTTAATTAAACTTTCATTATACCAAATCAAGTTTAGATCTCAAATATTGTATCATCAATCCCTGTACATCATCACATTCTATAATTAATCGATATAATTATCGACAACAACAACAGTAGTTATCAATAGAATAGGATAGTGCAGATTGAGGCTTGTTGACATGGACAGAAGTGGCAACATTTACACACAACAAAAGCACTTAACTGAAGGTAATCCTGACCCTTCCGCCAACACACTGGATATCACAAAGTTCTGACGTTAAAAACACTCCACTGCAGAAAAGGTACAAGGACTAGGCACTCTTGTCTTCAAATCCCTGCCACTGTACAGTATGTCCTCAACAATGCATCAGACGACAGGAACCGATCACAGCAACCCCGCAATCACTTGAGGTATACGTGCAGACGAACTCTCCAAAATACTGCACCTATAGTTGAATCTGCATATGGAAAAAACTGGAACAAGCACTGTAACAATTATGGCATCAATGTCGCTATCAGATAACAGCTGTTTGATATGGAAACCAACTGATAAAGTCAGTTTAGTTGCTACAACACACCAAGATATGAGGATGGATATGCGCAGTCAGCTGATACCTGTGTACAGTTGAATTAAGCCACGCCCACACAGAGCCAAACATAACACAGTTCAGTGTTCCCACTTGTAATGACTGGTCCAGAATCTGACCTAATTTACCCTCTTGTTACGCGAATGTAATGTGGGTGTTACGACCCGTTGGTTTGGTCCACCACTGATAATTAAATACTTTTTTAGTGAAGGAGAATCCAAATGTTATATGTAACCAATCATGGTGAAGAAGGTGAGTGTGGTTTGGGACAGTCACTCACAGTAGCGCACACACCAAGTCATGGAATGGTGTAACGTCTGATGATATTTTAACCATGGTTTATTACAATTATAACATCACGTAGATCTAGACGAATACAGTTACATCGAAACATGAATCTTCATAATGTAGTTAACACACCATACGGCCCTTACACATCCTGGCCTACAAAATCTCTACTCCTCACATCAGTGCACAAAGACTGCGTCTACGGCAGTTATATAATAATCATGGCCTACAAAATCTCTACTCCACATCAGTGCACAAAGACTGCATCTACGGCAGTTATATAATAATCATGGCCTACAAAATCTCTACTCCACATCAGTGCACAAAGACTGCATCTACGGCAGTTATATAATAATCATGGCCTACAAAATCTCTATACTTCACATCAGTGCACAAATACTGCATCTACGGCAGTTATATAATCATCAAGGCCTACAAAATCTCTATAGCCATGCGCAGGCATACATTATCCAAAAACCACCTTAGGGCTGACCGCCTCAGTCAAAAATCCCGCATAGACTGAACCCACGGGAACACACCCCGTTCACACAGTCACGAGAATCTACTGTTCTCTTAACACTGCTCTCAAAAATCCCTGCGGACACTAGCCGCGAGAGCTATTCACACATCACTCAAAAACAGTTCAGAAACAGTACATTATGACCAGAGTTCACCTGCTATCTGACATACTGTCTTCCACGAAACTAAGAGGAGATATCTTTAAACAAATCCATACCAATCTGTAAGCAAGTACTCTAACCCAAAATTAACTCTACTCAACACGTATTTCCCAAGATCATTTCCCTTTCATCACATCTGCACTTATCATGCTTGTGTATGTTGGAACTAGTATTGGAGATGGTCTCAGTTCCGAACATTAAAACAATTAATTGCCCCTCTTTAATTAAGTTAGTGTCATTTACGAGGGGTACATAGTGTTGAGCTCTTTTGGCCACAGTGGGCTTAACTTTCGTGATGGCGGCAGGCAAGGACTCCTCTGCTCGACTATTCACTGTTTCTGAAGACACCTCACTGGTTACTATAGGGACCCAAGAGTATGCTGTCAGCCTCTGGATTCAGCAAACGCTCAGACCAGGTGCGGCTTCAATACTAGGACCACAGTCCCACAATTTCTGGAAATAAACACAGATACGTTGACTAGCAATGAATGTAGGCACAAATACTGGCACAAATTCCCATCTGCTTATGTTCCAGGCTTTTATTTAGCAAAAAATATGAGCTGGCTTCAACGCACTGTTGCTTTATCAAGCTTATTTGAACTAGTGGTCTCGAACTAACGCTATCAATTAACTATATTAACAGACCTAACCAATCAGGCCATTTCTACCCCATCGTTTGAAAAAAAAGTACTCTTACTTCCGTCTCCCTTGACAACAAAAGATAGCATTTATAGTCCGACTAATCGTGTTTAGCCTTACATATCATTCCATCCAATCAATTCAAATGTAACTTGTGGCCTAGTTCCGTACAATGGTGGTTTAAAATTCTGCCACTGAGCGACTCCGAGTTTTTAGGTTGTCTGACACCCTCATTATTTTCTTTTGCCTATAATTTATTAATTCCTGGACTATTTGCGTAACACTTAACATATTCTGTGTCAGCAAGCCCTAAGGAATCCAAATATCTCAATCTAAGGGAGCTAGGTGGCTGCGTTCAAAATGTGCATTTTCTACCACCTCCTGTTCACTTCAATCCCCATGTGGTGTCTGGGTACTGTCATGTTTTCAAACGTAAACCCATCTAATGTCATCTTTCCTAATAAGCGTTTTTTCAGGTTTTTAAAACCTAACTCTGGGAAGGGTAGTGTTTTTATCACTGTCCGTCTGAAAAAAAATTAGTGCATGTGGCCTTACACGCGTGATAGTAGTAATTGTATATCGCGTTACGCTTGTTGGGGGTGGCATTAATAGCGAGACGCGTGTTTAGTGTTGCATGCGTTGCTGCCTTCAGCCCTCCCTTCTTTCTATCTTAGTCCATCTGTTCGTTCGTTTTGGTAACGTAGTATAATTAATGTTAGGATTAATTTAGGTCATTAATCACTTGCGTATCTCAAGGTTTTTCTTAGAAATGCAGTACCCGTTTTATTGTGTTGTGGAAACGCTTGTATGCTGCTATAGGCTTTAATATTAACGTGGAAACGTTACAATTTGCAGACGAAGCATAAAACAAAGGGGATTTCGAGTACTGTCATTGTGACAGCACTGTTCTTTACCATTCTTCTTCCTTTTATAGAATTTATTTGTTAGGCTTTACATTTACTTTTTAATTTATATATGTGGATTAGAATTTCTCACGACACACACCATACGGCTCGTGGGTTAGAATAATTTAACATATGTATCTTAACAGTAGTCGGCGTCTGTGGCCTAATGGATATGAAAGCAGTTTCATAATCCAGATATACCAGGTTCGAAACCTGCTGCAGGCGGTTTGGTAGCAGATCGCTTTGTGTGGATTTTTAACAATGGTATAAGCGCCGTACCGTTCAGAAAGCAATGGCAAACTACTGAATGAAATAATTGCCTAGAAAAATCACAAACAGCCAATAAAAGCTGGGGTTGATTGCCACGTCCTGTAAAGGATAAGCAACTAACTTTAACTTATCTTAACAGTTCAAAGCTCAGGTTTCTACCTAAACAAGGGCAAAATAAATAGCATACAAACGACACAATTTATACAAAGATATTAGTGCGATGATAACATTTTAAATATTAGCAACAAAGAAGGCATCCAGAATAAGATAAAGCTGACGCATTATACTCCTTTCCAAGAAGAGACAAGATGATAATCTACAGACTTAGAACTGGCTACGATAATCTACAGACTTAGAACTGGCTACTGCAGAGTTCAACTCCTTTGTTGTTGAAAGTTGTTAAATTACAGAAGTAATCGCTCTATAGTATTATCTTTCAGATACTTTTAATCAAAGAAATCCGGTTTCTAGTTTCTATATTTGTGTATCACAGACTATACTAAGGCACAAAGTTAGGCTAAAGATTAGGAGATCATCATAATTCTAAGAGACAAAGAATTGGATAGAAGTGTCTCAGAGTAATCAAAACATGCATTGGATCACAAATGGACCTGCCAAAAATGTAGATCACGTTTTGAGTTCAGAATACCTACTTACTTACTTAGTCGTTCCCCTTCTACCGTGAGGTGTAGAGGTTTGGAAGAGAGAGCGCCAGACTATCCTATCGGCTGTCTTCCTCCTGGCCTGGTTCCATTCTAGTCCTCGGTCCTTCAAAGATTGTCTAATGTTGTCCTCCCAGCGGACTCTGGGTCGTCCTGGGGGTCTGGATTCCTGGCTCTTTGTTTCTCATGCTTGTCGTGGTAGCCGATCTTCTCCCATTCTGCAGACATGGCCAAACCATCTTAGTTGGGTCTGCAGGGGGTGGGATTTAAAGCCTTGACGTATCGTCTGGTTGCGTACCATGTCTCTTCTTGTTGCTTCAACCACCTTCCTCAGATACCTCATTTCTGAGGTTTGGATCTGGCTTTTGTGGGTTGTAGTCCTTGCCCATGACTCGCATCCATATGTCAAGACTGTGACATAGGTGGAGCGGTATACAGCCATCTTCGTTTTCTTACCAACCTCTCTCTTGCTGAGGAATCCTCGATTTATGGCCTGAAAAAGTCTCTCAGCTGCAGCTTTTCGTATTTAGTTTCAAAATAACGTGAATTAGTTTGTAATGTGGGTAATTACATCTGGCGGCTTCGCTTTCACGAAGTTTCCTAAAGTATAAACAACAAAATATTCTGCGGATAGAAATTTAGCAATCAATGTCACTCTCTAATATTTGTGGAACAAGTCTTAAAAACTGACATACCGAAGGAAATAAATAAGATTAGCAACCAGTAGATATAATTAGTTTACATTTTAATAGATAATTAAAACAAATATTAATAAATGACAAGTAGCAAAAGTAAAATAATTCTGTTCATTGAAACCAGAGCAAACTGGGCAGTTTCGAACCGATAAAACAACGAGCAAAGAAGGGAATTTTTTTCTCTCAAATAATTTATTCTCACTACACAGCGAAAGCATCATGAGGTCAGTCAGCTTTGAGCAGATATACGAGTTTAAGGCATCACTGTAAATAGCTTGCGCTGTGCTAGGGAGACAGTATCAATAGCAGAAACAGATCTACAACAAAATTAGAGTTAGCAGTTGACGAAAGTTTTAAGAGCAGCCTTACTGGTGTACACGAAATTTGATTTGACAGAAGCTGGTTGGTATTTTTCTCGCAACAAAATATTTACAACACAATAATCACGTGATCATTTTTAAAGACAAAGTTAGTTTTGTTTAAAGTACCATCTTCATTACACATGGACAACTCCATCAGTGCTCCGATCTCCTCCATTATTTCCCACAAGGAGAATATCAGCACAGTGCACGTACTCCGTAGCACCGGCGACGAATACTAGTGTCGATACAGGAATCACACATTCAATAAATATTTTGTGGTGGATAGGTTTATGTTGCGGTCACTTCATGGTGTGAAATTAAATCGCGGTGTTTATTATTGTCGATTTTTTTTTTTTTTTGTACACTAGAACTCAGCACAAGAGAAATCCTTAAAACGGGTCTTTATAATGGTTAAACCTTTAGCTGTCTCAATTTTAAGTCTGTTTTTTTCGTCTGTCCAAAGCGCATTTATTAATGAAAAAACGCGTTCAACAGCTGCATTGGATCCTGGCAGTGCCAAACAAAAACTAACTAGGCATTTCAGGTTCTCAGCATTTATATCCTGCTTTGTAAAATGAGCGAACATCTCACACCATTTTTCACTGACACTGATCCTTCAGTTCACTCCACACATCAAATTTGCTTTCACAATATTTTTTCACACATGCAAACTCATCAAATAAGTCCTCTTCATTCACAGTAAAATTTGGTGACACTGTCTTCATGAATATGTAGCTTTCTTGGACTCCTTTTCCTTCAAATTGATCCAATCCATGGACTGAAGAGGCGTAAGAAATGGTGTACACCACTCCTGAATATATTCAATGCAGGTGTCATAGAAATCTACTGCATAGCTTTGAAACTTTTCAACTGTTATGTGTCCTTCTTTTTCTAATTCATGTAACTGATTTCTCACAGTAGTGGTAAGAAACTTTTCTGCCTTCCTGTAGTTTAATTTTTCCACCATTTTGTTTACTTCATCCTTCACTTCAATTAGTGTTGTCTCTTGCTTTTCAACACATTTGATGGTATCAGAAAAGGTTTTTAACTGGCTGGCAATGAAATGCAGGAGTGTAATTGAAAGTGGATTTTCAAAGAAATGTTTGAGACTGGTAGGACATTTGTGAATGGAAAGGAAATATGACTTCAATGCAGGGAAAATGTCAATAACTCTCTGGACTGCAGGCAAGAGAGAGAGCCATCTTGTCTTGCTGTTACCCAAAACAGTTTTATATTCTGTATTGGTGAATTCGCAAAATGATTTGAGTTCCTCAACTCGTACACAATAAATGTGGAAATGCTGGTAAATCTTGTTAATTATTAACTGAAGATCAATAGGTAAGTGATAAGGGTGGATTTGTGCTGAAGTGGTAACTTGCCACCCTTATCGACACCTGGTGTTAAAGTGTAAGATGTAGGTGTCTTCTCTGATTTAGGATGTTGCTGTGTATGTGGTAGTGGAACAGTTCAATGGGTTATCACACAGGCAACATGACGTGTAGAGTCATAGAAAGGGTAACTTCGTTGTATAAGTTTCTTTCATTTATTGCACGCCACAAAACAGTCATGATACTTATGACATCAACATGGTTAACGAGTTCAGCAAGATGATATGGCACATTGAAAACAATTTCTGTAGTCAGCAATGATAGCTGTTGTATATATGCGTCATAAGACATCACAGTTCAATAGATTCAGAAATTCATCAATCATCGAGTGCTAGTTCGTGAAGCTGTATAAATAATAATAATTTCTATAACTTCTGCAACAGTGTCAGCTACAGATCTTCAATGTTCATAAACAATAATAAATGCTCCCATTCTGATGCTAGCAGATCAGTTGTATACAATAAGTCCGTTCACTGTCTGCACGTGAATAGCATACATGGGCTACAGGTCAGCTCGACCTTTATAATGTTCCTAAGTCTAACCATCTGACTTGGACGTGATCTCTGATATAACGAATCCTGGAACACAGACAACAGTCTTGTTGGTCTAGAGCGACCCATATATATTTAACTAGTTCAGGTATACAGATACCGGTGACTTAATCCTAGTCAAAGTACCTCTCCATTTTTCATCACACAGGCGAGCAAATAGGCGACAAAATGACGAACCTCTAGATGATAGCATAAAGTTCGATACAAGAGGAATTACCTTATTTCGGAAAATCAACCATGAACATATGCCTCCAGGCAGGCTGCATAATACTGGGAAATAGTCTAGTTAGCTAACTAACTCACTAAGACACTGTATTTCCCTCAGAGAATCACAAGACGCAGTTGCGTCTGCTCGCTTCTTAAACCATTTCTAAACTGCCCAACTGGGCGGAACACACAGAACGAACTCCCGGTTTTTGACATGCGCAGAACGACAATCTCTGAGTTGCCGTTCACAATAAGACGATTCGAAGAACATTCGAGATAAAAGTCTTACACAGTCGCGCCTTTTATGGTCATGAAAAGAAGCGTTAAGAAAGGTTTCAGACATCTACCATAGTTGACTGATACTACCAAATAAGGAGATGTGGTCACGCTTCGTTCAAGAAATTATAGACCGAACGTGTCTCTATACAAGAGAAGGCAACTCCTAAAAAAATTGTAGTTTCGATAACTCGGATTATGTCCCTTTGACCATAGAAAACATAATACACACTTCAGTCAAAAAATGATCATACATATCAAAAAATGTTTATACAAACGAAAAATAATAATGATCCGTGCGTAACATTACCGCACCCTCCCTGGAAAAAAAAAAAATGAAACATTTTTTTTTTTTTTTAAATCCTGGAGCCGGAAAAAATCTAGGCTCCTAACGCACGTATGATGCGTGGATATATACCTAACAAATTAGCTCAACGCATGGAGCGACACTGAGATCATATCTCAGATCCTTAGAGAAAAAATTTATCTAAGTATACGCTGATATATTCCAGGAAGGTGCCACCAACACACGCCACAATGATGGCAACAACATAATGACAATCAAATTATACTCATACCAATATATGAAATTAAATATATTATGTGTTATCATACAATGTGTTGCAAATAGCGGTGTAATTTACTAATATACCGCACTATATTATTACATTATATAAAGTAACAGTAATTAATAAGTAATACATGTGTTGCTCTTCGGTGACATAAAACATTCAATAGAAGAAGATGTGGACATCATCCGCTCCCAATGTAGGACAGGACTTGATATCCTCAAAGTTCCACAATGGACATAAACTCGCAGACTTCAATGATGTGCTGCGAAAATATCAATAACACAAATCTTAAAGACAACTGGTAAATTTCTTAATACAATCCTGAAAATAATTTATTTAAATGTGGCCGAGTGATCTTTTGGCCCGTATATCACTAACTAAGCCTTCTTAGATAATTACATGGTACAATGTTATAAATTTCCCTCAAAAAAAAAAAAAAGTGAGACAAAATCTACTAACATGTCATTATAACATTGGACTGTATATCAGGAAATATATATATATGACAGAAGAATCATGTGGAATCGTGTGGACATCTGGACAGAATGTCTGCCATTACATTATCCGAACCACGGATAGCTCGAACCGAGAAATGAAATGGTTGAAGAGCTATGGCATAACGAGTGGACCTCGAGCTCTTCAAGTTTTTGCTCTGAATAGCAGTAAGCGCTTTCTGGTCGGTTTCCACAATGAAATGTGCGCCTAGAAGAAATCTTTGTAACTTCAGAATAGACCATACCATAGCCAATAACTCACGGTCTAAAACCGAGTAATTCTTTTCTGCAGCGTTTAATTTCCTAGAGATATACATCACCGGATGCAAAGTATCAGAATACTCCTGCATTAGTGCTGCCCCAATCCCTGTTGACGAGGCGTCACTTCGAAGAACAAAAGTCTTCTCAATAGTAGGTAACTTAAGAATAGGTGGAGATGAAAATAGGGCTTTAACCTGGTCCAATGAGGATTGACATTCTTTAGACCAGCGGATCAGATTAGGCGACCCTTTCTTCAATAAAGTAGAAAGCGGTGCCATAATGGAGGACAGATTCGGAATGAATCGTCCGTAGAATTGAATCAAACCTAATAGACTCCTTACTTGTTTCTTCGTCTTAGGGACCGAAATGTTAAGTATTTTTGAAACATTGTGGTCCTCTGTCTTTAAAAGACCATGACCAACCCGATGACCTAGGAAAGAAATCTCGCTAAATCCTATAAAGGCTTTAGAGGGTTTTGCAGTCAAGTTATACTCGCGAAGAGTAGACAGTAATTCGTATAAACCCAAATAATGATCTTCCCAAGAATCACTGAATAGACAGATATCATCTAGGTATGCTATGACATCTGTACGATATGCGAGAATTCGCCGCATCATGCGTACGAATGTAGCAGGGGCGTTCATAAGACCAAAAGGCATGAAATTCCATTGGAATAAACCCCTAGGTGTAGAAAAAGCTGTAAAAGGTTTGGCACGTTCAGTTAGCGGGACTTGCCAATAACCTTTAGACAAATCTAGTTTGGTAAAGAATCTAGAATTAGAAAGTTTATTGAGTAGCTCTTCTAATGAAGGCATAGGTTCAGCATCGAACTTCGTAACTTGGTTCAATTTGCGATAATCTACGCAAATGCGAATGTTATTATCCTTCTTTCGAACAATAACCATAGACGAAGAGTATGCTGAAGTGGATGGTTCAATGATTTCCAAACGTATCATTTCATCCAACTCTTTTTCGACTTGAGACTGGAAATGAATAGGTATTGGATATGGTCTGACTCTGATAGGATTGTGATCAGTTAGCACAATGTCATGTTCTTCTATGACATGTGTGTGTCCCGGGATGTCTGTAAGAACATCCTGAAATGTTTGCAACATCGAAGAAACTTGTCGATGTTCCTCAGCGGAAAGATTTGGAGAAACGGTCACGTTTTTCCAAGATTCCGTAGAATAAAGTGGGACCATAGAAAGAGGAAGATTGACATCAGAAAAAGTAGTTTCCTCATCCTGTATAACTGACAGAGATGAGTACTGACCACGAGTTGCTTGTGAATTGTCCGTAGCCTGGAAAATAGGCTGCAAATAGTCAGGTCTTTCATAAAATTCTGTGAGCATATTTATGTGGAAAGTTTTATGCTTTCCATCAATATCGACAACATAGTCGACATCAGAAATTTTGGAGACTATTGCATATGGACCTTTCCATGCAATTAGAAGTCTGTTCTCCCTTGAAGGAAGTAGAACGAGAGCTTTGTCACCTGGACAAAGTTGTCGTAGACATCTATTCTTATTTGCAAACTGCCTTGCCTTTTCTTTAGCAAATTCTGAAGACGAAGTTGCTAGTTTGCATGCCTCGATGATCTTTTGCCTAAGAGCAATGACGTACTCATAAGAAGATTGAGTCTCATCGCTAATATTATCGGCAGTGATTAGATCGTGAAGTAAAGACATAGGGCCGCGCGGTTGCGCGCCAAAGACAAGTTCAAAAGGGGAAAACCCCGTATGTTCATTGGGGACCTCTCTATACGCAAAGAGAGCCGCGGGTAAGACCCTGTCCCAATCCTGAGGATGATCCTCAGTTATTTTACCAAGTAAAGTTTTCAGAGTCCTATTTAAACGTTCGACCAACCCATTAGACATTGGGTGATAGATACTGCTGAGAGACCTTTTAATGTGTAGCATAGACATTACCTGTGACATAGTGTCTGATATAAGTTGAGTGCCATGGTCTGACAATATTTCTCCGGGAAAACCCAAGCGAGAAAATATCAGCCAAAGAGCGTCTGCGATATCAGCAGTTGAGATGCTCTTGAGAGGTATTGCCTCTGGCCAACGTGTGCACATATCGACACATGTAAGGATAAATTGATGTCCTCTAGCCGACTTAATTCTAAAAGGACCGATAATATCTATTGCCATTTTTTGAAAAGGGCGAATAGGAATGTCAGCAGCCTGGATAGGCGCAGCATGTCGTGGTCCTTTAGATTTGACCTCCTGACATACTTTGCAAGAGCGACAGTACATTCGTATGTCCTTGCTCACAAATGGCCAAAAGAAAGCCGCAAGAACCCTCGACTTTGTACGGGAAAAACCCATATGTCCAGCACATTGCGAGTCATGAGCATGTTGCAATATTTGCAATCTCATGCTCTTAGGCACAAGAATTTGTGAATGAGTGGACGTAGTCGAGTCTTGTACCATACGTACAAGTACGCCGTTCTTCATAGAAATCCAAGATTTCCTATTAGTGTTCTGATTAGGATCACCTTTTTTTGCTAGAATGAAGAATTTTTGTAAAGAAGGATCTTCTTCTTGCAATTTGATAAATGAGTCACGTGTAATAGTCAAGTGACTATCTTGGTCATTTACTTCATCATTATTAGTTAATGAAGTTTGAGGTGGATCCAGAGCATGTGCTCTTGTGACCACCGCATTGGTAGCTTCAATGTTTTGCTCTTCCCAAACAGCAATCTGCTGTGGGGTACATTCCCTAACTCCGTGAATACGACCAATAATAAGGTCCGCAATAGGGTTTGGAAGTAGACACGCGTGGACCTCTCCCGTGAAGAAAGGAGTAGCAATGTGTATTATAGCAGTAGGATACTTTTCTAACGTGCCACCAAATGTGACACATTTGATGACTTTTCCTGTAGCACAGGATGGATCTACAAGAGATTGCCTAACGCCGACAGTAGTACATCCAGAATCAAACAACACTGAGACTGGATTACTATTTACTAGCCCCTTATGTAATATAAGAGAACCTCTCCCATCATGAGCAACATTAGCAGGAAGAGCGGGCAAAGGATGACCACAGCTTAGAGTACTAACGGTTTTCGGATCAAATAAAGTACTGCATTGGATACATTTATTTGCCCTACCAAAATCAAAAGATGAGCATCCGATAGCATTATGGTCTTTATCATTATTAACCTGTTTATCTGCTCCCTGAGATTCTTGTTGAACAGAGTTTGTCTGTTGATATCTTTTCCTCTTATGTTGCGATCTACCGCGACCATTATTGCCTCTGCAATTATCATTAAAGTCCCTACTGTAATTTTTATCCTGGTTTGAGTTCCAGTTTCCATAACTGTCATTACTATCTCTATGCTGTTGAGAACCTCTATTATCTTGGTATTGAGGTCTCTGCATAAAATATTTTCCTCTATACCGATTACCTTTGTGAAAATTTCTAAAGTTAACCGGAGTAGAATAACGTGTAGTATTAGGTTGTCTCCAGTTCTGGGAAGAAGAATCACCCTGGAATTGATCACTATGGTTCTGGGCATAATTACGATTACTCTTTTTATTGAAATTTTTCTGGCTACCCTGAAATTTACGCATAAAATTTGGGCCATAAGGTGCTGCCGAAGCAACTGGCAGACCTTCTTTCACCTTAGAGTTACTAATGGTTATGTGCGGATGCGCAGTAACATACTGGCTACAGTATTCTTCCATTTCTTTTATGTTTTTAGGCTTACGCTCATGAAGAAAAGATAGAAAAGCTTCATTAACAGAAGACATAACCTTATCTCTAAGTAGTAAATCCATAAGAGCTTCAAATGTATTTTCTGTCTTAGACAACTCAACCCATCGTAAAAAAGTAAGACGGATGCCTGAGATGAATTCAGAGAATTCAACTCCAGTTTCTGGTAACATGGTTTTAAATTTAAGACGATATCCGTCCTCGTTAAGTTGGTACTTCTTTAACAATGCCGCCCTGACAACCTCATAGTTGTTTTTGTCAGGCACATCTACCATACTCAACAAAGTCAAAGCATCACCTCTAAGTATCTTGGACAGATGATACACATATAATGTTTTATCTATATTATGCACATTACATGCACTTTCAAATCTATCTAGATAAAATGTTATATCATCGATTGAGGGATTAAATGCTGGTAGATTAAGCTTGAAATCCTTAGCATTAGTCTTATTTGACACCTTATTTGCATCATTAGCATTACCAGTGTTCAATAACTTTAACTTCTCTAACTCTAAAGCTAAGATTTTTTCATCATGTTCCATTTTTGCTTTTCTCTCATCAGCCTCTCTTTGTAACCTTCTTTCTTCAGCCTCAGCCTGTAACTTTCTTTCTTCAGCCTGGGCCTGTAACTTTTTTCCTTCAGCCTCTATTTCAAGTCTCTTATTTTCAGCTTCTTTTTCAAGTCTCTTATTTTCAGCTTCAGCCTGGGCCTGTAACTTTTTTTCTTCAGCTTCTTTTTCAAGTCTCTTATTTTCAGCTTCAGCCTGAAGCCTCTTCTCCTGAGATTCTGCTTCTCTTTTTTGTTTTCCATTTCCATTTGAAATCTTTTTTCCTCCACCTGCATCTGCAGTTTCTTTTGTTCTATTTCAGCCTCTATTCTCTTTTGTTCAGTTTGTTCTTTCATTTTCTTTTCTTCCGACTTCAATGCCTTGGCATATTGAACAGTCGCAAATTCTTCTAATTTATCACCTGTCTTCCCAAGGGCTTTACCCTGCTCAATAAAGTACTCAAATGTAGACATGATGTCCAAAATGTGAGTACAGAACCTGAAATAATTAATTATCTTATTTCAATGTTAAATAGCAACAAGACTTAATAAAGTGCTTGTATAATCTCTATGTTGAACCCAATCTCTGTGGGAAACAGGAGTTGACACCAACTTGTATTATCAAATGTATAATAATATCACAAGTCACCTCTTAATTAACAGTGCACTACCCAAATCAGTGCATAATCATCAGTTATTTATCATAACTGCACTACAATAGTGCATAAGCAAAAAACACCAGTTTGTTATGATAAGTGCACTATAGACCAATAGTGCATGAGCATATATCAACAATAGTGAAAGCTAACTATGCAAGAACTATGTAAACAATAACAAGACAATGTAAACAATAACAAAGGTCATCAACAATGTAAACAATAACAAAGATCAAAGTCAATGTAAACAACAACAAAGATCAGAGTCAATGTAAACAATAACAAAGATCAGAGTCAATGTAAACAATAACAAAGATCAGAGTCAATGTAAACAATCAACAAAGATCAAACAATACGAAAACATTCGCATAAGTCAAATACACAAACAGCAAAACTAAAAAGAAATATGCGAAGATATGACTAACAAATGACGCTACAGTGTATACACAAAAATATACGTAAAGAACTGAATAATAGCAAAGGGGAGACCTACAAATACAAACAATCGAAATCGAAACTAAAAACACAAAGAAAGAGAGAGAAGAAAAAAGAAAAAAAAATATATATATATACAAGAAACAAAAATAAAGCACAACTCGTCACAACTAAACAGATATAGCAACGATTGTCGCTAGCAAATTTCACTGTAGGAAATTCGCACAGTCCCTAACGAAAACGCTAACAGTAGAACCTCTGTGACGTGGTATCTTCTACTGTAAGACTCCGCCCAACCGAGAAAACCCGCTGAAATATAAACATATAAATATACAAATAACAAATAACATATAACATATAAACATGTATCATGAAAACAATAGGAGAAAGTGTGAAAGTACAGAAGGCTCAGTTAGAACATAAGGGCACAGTTCACAAACAAAACAGGCCACTTAACTTCTATAAATCCAGCGTCAGCACGGTGCAGAACAGGATGTAATCAGCATTCTGAGGATAATGATCCAACGTTGATTATCTTCTGCTCCCATAAACAGCCATGACGAAGGAAAAGAGCTTCTAATACTGCAACAGTTATTACGGCACTTGACCTTCTGAATCTTCTAAATTGATTTAACCGGCACTTGACCTTCTGAACCCGCAGCAGTACCCCTGAGACCGGAACAGTTGTTACGGCACTTGTCCTTCTTTTCACCAGATCAGGAAATCCATTCGCTCGGTACTTGTCCTTCTAATTTTACATAAACTTCAATATTGCCGAGCAGCGCCGGGTAGTTTCAAAATCAGCAACTGTCAGAAAATCCGGATACTTTCAATAAAATTTCTTGTAAGGTGGTAATTGATGCTGTAGTTGTATCTAGTATGATGATGATGTCTGGGTTTGCTGACCCCCTTGATAGCTGGAATCAGAGTGAACCAACCTATGGCCACCAACAATGATATGGTGCGCCAAAATATCAGATGATAGAACCAGCTCTGGCCACCAAAAATGATAAGGGTGGATTTGTGCTGAAGTGGTAACTTGCCACCCTTATCGACACCTGGTGTTAAAGTGTAAGATGTAGGTGTCTTCTCTGATTTAGGATGTTGCTGTGTATGTGGTAGTGGAACAGTTCAATGGGTTATCACACAGGCAACATGACGTGTAGAGTCATAGAAAGGGTAACTTCGTTGTATAAGTTTCTTTCATTTATTGCACGCCACAAAACAGTCATGATACTTATGACATCAACATGGTTAACGAGTTCAGCAAGATGATATGGCACATTGAAAACAATTTCTGTAGTCAGCAATGATAGCTGTTGTATATATGCGTCATAAGACATCACAGTTCAATAGATTCAGAAATTCATCAATCATCGAGTGCTAGTTCGTGAAGCTGTATAAATAATAATAATTTCTATAACTTCTGCAACAGTGTCAGCTACAGATCTTCAATGTTCATAAACAATAATAAATGCTCCCATTCTGATGCTAGCAGATCAGTTGTATACAATAAGTCCGTTCACTGTCTGCACGTGAATAGCATACATGGGCTACAGGTCAGCTCGACCTTTATAATGTTCCTAAGTCTAACCATCTGACTTGGACGTGATCTCTGATATAACGAATCCTGGAACACAGACAACAGTCTTGTTGGTCTAGAGCGACCCATATATATTTAACTAGTTCAGGTATACAGATACCGGTGACTTAATCCTAGTCAAAGTACCTCTCCATTTTTCATCACACAGGCGAGCAAATAGGCGACAAAATGACGAACCTCTAGATGATAGCATAAAGTTCGATACAAGAGGAATTACCTTATTTCGGAAAATCAACCATGAACATATGCCTCCAGGCAGGCTGCATAATACTGGGAAATAGTCTAGTTAGCTAACTAACTCACTAAGACACTGTATTTCCCTCAGAGAATCACAAGACGCAGTTGCGTCTGCTCGCTTCTTAAACCATTTCTAAACTGCCCAACTGGGCGGAACACACAGAACGAACTCCCGGTTTTTGACATGCGCAGAACGACAATCTCTGAGTTGCCGTTCACAATAAGACGATTCGAAGAACATTCGAGATAAAAGTCTTACACAGTCGCGCCTTTTATGGTCATGAAAAGAAGCGTTAAGAAAGGTTTCAGACATCTACCATAGTTGACTGATACTACCAAATAAGGAGATGTGGTCACGCTTCGTTCAAGAAATTATAGACCGAACGTGTCTCTATACAAGAGAAGGCAACTCCTAAAAAATTGTAGTTTCGATAACTCGGATTATGTCCCTTTGACCATAGAAAACATAATACACACTTCAGTCAAAAAATGATCATACATATCAAAAAATGTTTATACAAACGAAAAATAATAATGATCCGTGCGTAACAGTAAGCAATCCGCAGCAGTCTGTACAGCATTATGTATCACATGTGCAGGACAACCAATACCAATTAAATTGTTCACAGTGTTTTCTTGTATTTTGAAGTACAGAATGTTTGTTCGAGATTCAAACCGAGGGTCCACTGTAACCGGAAATTGATAAAGTAACACTACTAAAACACGGAATAAAATCCGTTACCCAAAGATTTTTTTTTCAGGAAGGACCCTTAAAAAGCGGGACATTTGGAATAAATTCGGGACACCGGGACATTCTATCAAAAAGCGGGACTGTCCCTGGAAAAACGGGACGAATGGGAACCCTAATATATATATATATATATATATATATATATATATATATATATATATATATATATATATATATATATATAATATATATATATATATATATATATATATATTTATATATATATATTTATATATTTATATATTTATATATGTATATATATCAAGTGTTCATGGGCTGTCTGAATTGTCCCATTTATAATAAGCGACATGCTCGGGATGATTACGTCTCCGATAGATGAAATAATAGATGTATAAACTAAAAATGTTCTTTAGTCCCAGAACTGTTCATCCAGAAGTCTAATAATTGCCTCATTAAATAGAATTGAATGGATGAAAATGGAACAAGTGACTACTGTTCAATGATCAGAATTATATAGAGTATAAGTCCAAAAGTATTTATTGTTTGTACAAGTATAGAATAAATTTCAAGTCGTTAATTGAAGTGTTACTTCAATAATTCAAGTTATTTACACTTTCCTATTATACTTTACTCAAGATTCCATATGAAACTTACATACGTTGGCACTACAAATTTATTTTATAAATGACCAGATACAACCAAGATCGAGGGTTGAACTTTATAAAAACTGATCTCAACAAATCATACCTAGACAACGTAAACAACTTGGGGTTCTAATCTCCATTAACATAGGAGATTAGATTTTTGAGGGCTTCGTCCTTTGCCACGCCAACGTAGATGTTTGGGGACTTCGTCATCTACGACATTGATCCAGCGTTTATTGTTCGGACTTTGTTTTTGCCAACATTGAGATACATTGTGACACATTTTTGGAAACCCCAGTATTTATATTCGATCATATCAACCAAGAAATTGACAATGGTTCATTTTATAGAAGAAATATATTCCACGTATAAAGTTTCACATAAATAGACGACTACAGGAATTACACGGCATCAATTATCGAGGACCGTGGATCTGCCGTTAATACGACCTTGAGTGATATTCTACTATATCCAAGTACAACGAAGGTCGATCTCGACGTTTTCTCTGCGGCAAGGAAGGTTTTGGTACTAACAGTACAAATATTTTTGAAAACGGCTCGGAATGCGCACACAGGCATATCAAATTCATGTCTGACGTAATCGCAACCGGCTACAAGCTCATTCGACATTTTGATTTTACGGCTAGTGAACACTTTGAACCCTTCTTCACAAAAGAACGTTTCATAAAGTTTCAGACATATACTACAACGTCTCATACCAGGAAACAATGTAGTCGATGCATGATGCTGCTATTCGCACATTGAAAAGGGGATTTTGTCGAAAATCCAATTGCTCAAACACGCCTGTACCAAAAGTCGATGCATTTCCAGTACAGCATAAGATAAATAAATTTTGTTTGACGTCTGGCATTGTCTGACCGATCTCTGCTACCTTTGCTTGTCAGACTAACCTTCTTAACTGCATGATTTTCTTCTTATCATTACATGTATCTATGTTTATTTGAATTAAATTGTAGCGGGAAGGTTGGAAGGGCTTGCTATTTGTCAGAATTCTTCGGAAATCTTAAAAATGACAACGTTCTATTAAGTTATTTGTTTGGTGTACAGTCAGAGAAACCAGTATATACTGTAGATATTCTTGGTCTCTAACTGCATTTAAAACATTAAATTTATGTTTAGTTGTTTCGTAAAGTATGCGTTTGATATTTTTATTTCTTAATTTATGTAAGTGTGCCAATGTTTTTGTATGTTCGTACCCTCTAATCTCTCTTTCTTAGTGTAAAATTTGACAATTTGGGTTATTGTGTGTTATTTTTTTGTCTTGTTTAAGATACATATTTTTTCACATAATTGTTGTTATACATTAGTCTATGTTTATTTTAGTTTCTTTATATTCGTAACATTATTGTGCCACTGGAAAAGTGTGGCGCTGCCACTGTATGACATCATTAGGAACCACTGGATCTAAAAATAAAATGTTTATCAATTATATTCCCTGCACTGAGAGCGAAACTGCCACCTTTAGAATTATAGGTTGACGCCGTCCCTCTTAGCTACTCCGACTTAGGATCCCGTTACACGCCCGTTGAGGCATATTGGGAATATGGTGTTAGGCCCATATTTTCTTGACCATCGGCACACTAGGGGTGATGTGGTCAGCATCACGCTGGCCGCCTTAACCTTCCCAGAAGTTGCTCTGGTACCCAATTGGGGCTGGGTCGACCCAGGAGCCGTTTGTGGCCTAAAAAAATCCCACCTCATCTGGGGATCGAACCAAAGACCACCGAGCAAGGAAGCCAGTGCACTAACCACTATGCTACCGCGACTCCTTCTCCGACTTAACAAAGTTAAATTATTCTTAATACAAAGTATGATGTTACAATTTTCCCACAAGCTGACAAATTCTATGTGTAAAAGAAGAAAGTGCAAGCCAAAATTACATTTTTTTATATCTATTCGTCTTGTTTATGTTTCGGTTTTGTCGTCAACAATGATTACAGTTTTTTTTTTCTTTTTTCAGGCAGATATGTAGCATTACAGTACTTCTGCTTGAGCGTATCTGCTGAGCGTAATCACTTTTTAAAGTTATTAATAGGCTTCTTCTTCTTCTTCCTCGTTCGCCCTGAAAAGGACGTTAGTTGCGTTGTGTCCATTTACAGCAACGCTGCGATATCTGCACCTTTCGGCCGATACATCCGACTTCAGCACGGCTTTTTTGGGGGACAAGGTTTGCCTTCCCACTTCGATCCCTACTCTCTCAGCCAGACTGCATTGATGCAGCCTGTTTCCAGGACCACCACTTGGAGGTGGAGTAGGCTTGTTAAGGAAGATTTATAATGTAATTTTTGCATGATGACCACACTTAGTATATTAGCAGTTAATCTACGCGGTAATATATCTATCTATGGTTCA
This sequence comes from Oreohelix idahoensis, assembly GCA_024509875.1. NCBI lineage: Eukaryota > Metazoa > Mollusca > Gastropoda > Stylommatophora > Oreohelicidae > Oreohelix > Oreohelix idahoensis. The sequence goes on along the minus strand of JAMPIV010006821.1, from coordinate 175,075 downwards.
TCATGTTCTTGCACGGTTTTTTTTTATTGATATTGAATGCATAATTATTCATACGTCACTAGGAGTTTATGATGTAATTCGTTTTGCACGAAATTATGCAAACGGTTGTTTCGGGGCCTTTCGCCTATAGTATTCGTTAGATGAAGACGTTCATTTTCTAGCTCCCGATATGGTTGAGAATTAAAGTATTTTATGTGGCTGTAAGTGATCTGCGAAGGCCGCCACTTTGTTGAAGAAGATTCCAGTCATTATGGAACAAGCTCAGTAGCTTGCAGAGAAGTAATTCTGCTTAGAATTTTTATCTTCGTTATCTGGTCCACAATACTTGGGTGATTACCTTTGATAGGCACTCCGAGTACAGCGGTCAGAAATGAATTGATGAGACGAGACTGTTGAAAGGATTGTAATATATCTTCATGTACTTCGCATTTGACAATGCCTTATCCATGATTCGTAGTGATGTTATGAAACTGTCCTGTGATGTGGACCCATTTTTTAACTACAAAATTTCTACACTGATTTGATGCCATAATTGAGATCACACGCACGACATTCTCACACGTTATCTGCACGATGCTCTAACCCCATTCATTACAAGAACCAAATACTACAGTCTTCTTGTCACAAATATCAACCGTAACAAGGGTCTTGGTCAGCTCTGGTTCGCTGATCCTGACGCAAGCAGTCAAGCTATGGGTCGCTGACTGCATTCTCTATTGCTGCATCTTTGGATCACATTAATGGGCTAAATATACGGATCAACCCCTAATGCATAATCATTGTGTCAGTAACTTAGATAACATGCAGCCATCAGTCACTTACCCTACCAACATATTAGGTATGAAGATATGCGTAGTAGATTTTCTAATAATTTTTGTTCCTTTTTTGTTTTTGCAGATGCCCTAACATTTCAGTACACCCTGTCTATCTATCCTAATCCTTTATTTTTAAGGCATTTTCCCATTGATTCCAGAAATTTTCTCGATGAAATATTTCCTCACATATTGATTGGAAAACGGTGTCAACATAATTGGCCTACGACACTTGATTTATTAACTCCAGCAGATTATTTTTTATGGGAATATTTAAAGAACAAGGTATGTAGTAAGAAACCATAAAGGATGTCACAACAGCAATAACAGAGGAGTTTCAAAGAGCTCACCAAGATTTATGTCAAATAGTTTGTGAAAATTTTAATAAAAAGCTGTCTTTATGAATGAACGCATATGAACACCATTTTGATGGGAGATAAATGACTTTATAGTTATAAGTAAATAATATTAGTGTTTTTTCATTGCCATGGTGTTTTTCATTTACACATATCATTACATAGTAAAATATAATGTTTTTAAGCAAAAAGGATAAGTGAAGTAATACTCACCCTGTAGTTTTACTGCTGCCATTACCATATTGGCAACACGCTGCCCAATCTTTTATTCTGCACACCAATTAATTAGAAATTCTAACTGCATACTTTTTCAGTCATAAATCTCCATACACACAGTGTCATTTTAAGTTAACATATTAAAAATATTTTTTACAGTAGGTCTGGGATTAAAATCTTAATCGAATTTCTTTAATAGATTACTAATCGATCCATTTCGAACACTTTGAAAGATTATAAAAAATCAGAAATAACTCTTATTTTAATCACTAAGGACTTTATTTATTTTATTGTTACAAGGCAGAATCGTCTCGAACAAAATAAGGAAAATACTGAAAAGTTACAACCAAACAATTAATTATTATTGACCTTACTTGTAATATCCCATATCACACACCAGTAGCGAGTTGTAGAAACACCAACTATGTGCGTGTAAAAGGAAAATTGGTTTGATAGAGTACTTTTGAAGTTATGTGAAAGAAAAGGTGTCGGTTCATCGATAAATCCTGCGTTTTTCCCAATTAAAATTTGATATAAAATGACTAACAAGACCAATTATGGGAATTAACACATGGGTAGAAAGTAAAGGGTATGGAGAATGAAAGACTATAACTCCAAAGGCTCTAACTAGAAAAGGTGAGATGCACGAAACAGAGGTTTGAACTACTATTATCACAAGTTCACTTGGAGAGGCAATATTTTGGAAAATGAAAGTGTTACCGAACCTGTATTCTTGTACGCACGCTCTCAGCCTATATAAGGTGACCGCGGATAATTCAAACTGACTTGCACAGCATAAAGACAGAAGGACGGAAGGCTAGAGAGACGCTTGTTGAGGCTAAATTCTTACCATCTGTGGCCGGGCAGCATTATTGTCCACCAAAGCCAGTTTTTTTCTGAACATTATATAGATCCTGAAAGCGTTTGTAGAATTGGTATGTATATTTAGTACAGTAATTACGACTGTTTATTTCAGGATTTGGCTTGTTGATAGATATAATTATGTTATGAAGATATCATACATAAGTCTTGGTTTATTTGGTATTATTGTTGAAGAAATAATACAAAAATATAACCACACGGTGACTCAGTCCTTATCAGGACTAGTACAGTCCTTATCAAGACTAAAACTGTCCTTAGCAGGGCTTATCCAACCTGCCATAAGTTACAGCCTTTTTCAGAGCTGACTTATCAGGCAGGGAAAGTAAGGGTGACTAAAACAGCATACCATGTGTTTAAATAACTGATGCATTATATTCCTGTATTATTTTATTTCAAGAAATGTTTGACAGCTAGACACCTGTCTTGTCTCGCTATCGCTATCGTACTGAGCCATGTATCAACCATATATACATGCATGCACCTGATAACACTGTCATTTCACATAAATTAGGTTTGTGGATATTAAAAGAAAAGATAGCCACATGTTTACGCATTGTCCTTAGGTTCCTACGAGTCATTCAAAATCAGAGGTCGTTGACTGAAAACCCTATAAGCTATTGTGACCTACCAGAAGTCTACACAGGGATTTCAAGATCACCATCTTTAATCCACAGCAATGTCTGGATTGGTATAAGTTGGACTAAAAACTGAAAGACTGCAAATCAACAGAACCATGCATCTGACAGATAAGTTAAGTCAGTGTTTTATAAAACTCGTGCAATCTTGAGTGACCAGCAGCAGATTTTGTTAAGTGATGAATAGTGTGATAGCTAGCAGAGACAAAAGAGAATAACAGACCAGCAAGGAATTCATTTGGAAAAGCCAACAAGAACATTTTATTTAATAATTTGAAATTTTATTTCATCATTTCCAAGTTGTTGTAAAGTTATTCCTTCATTGAATCCATCCACATACACTCATAATTCAGCACAGGACAGATAGATGTAAATAAATAATTCAATAACTGTACTCAGCAGCTTTATAAATTTTATGCTGTTAAAGTTGAGTTTTGTTGAATTATTAAATTATCACTGATAGTTACTTAGCGGAAGTGGTACCGTTGGCTCTGACTTTACTTTGAATTCTATCTCAAGCAGAGACCTTCACAGCCGTGACTATCCTGTGATACCAGTGTACTTCTCATACACTGGGACCTCACCCTTTCTAGAGAGACGACTTCTTCTACTCTACCACAATCATCACACTTATAAAACCTTTCGCTACAGTTTTGCGGTCTACCTCTGCATAGAACGAACGTTTCAGGTGCCAGTCCTGGAGAATTTCCTAGAAATAAAAAGGTTATTAGGCATTCCAGACTCCTTTCGGCTTTCTATGCGTTGCTTCATAAAGCATACTTTCCAGACGACCTTTTTCTGTCTTGAACGGCTGAGTCGATTTGTATTCTGTTTTTGACTTATACATAATGTTTGTTGACGTTTTTGTGCTAAAAAGTTTTCTTACGGGATGGGGTAACCAACACCCATGCCTAACTTTCCTCATCCGCTTTTTACGACATGCCTAGTAGGGTACTGTGTTACTATTCTACGCTCCCCTTTCGGGCCCCAGTAACACGCGGGTGCTGATTATGTTTAACACATATTAAAACAAAAGAAGAGATAATGGGATCACAGACAGGAAAATTAAACTATACAAGTCAAAAATTAATGAGCTTACACGTGATTACACTGACACACTGTACTCTAAATTTTCGCAAGCCCAGAAAGTAAATAAAAAAATGCAGTGCAAATGAAAGAACGCTAACAGAGTGATAAACGGAATAGAACATGAAGAATGTGGGAATATCAGTTATCAAATCACAAAGATATGCTGAAACAAATACACATAATGGGGCATAAAACACCAAAAATGCCACAGCCGCCGCCAGCATCATCATCGTCACATCATCACTTGTCCTCGAACATCTACGTGCGTCACTTGTATTCATCAAACGATTTCTTCTCTTCTTCGCTTTTTGTAGCGTAACTACAATTGATACGGTGAAAACACAGATTAACAACCACGGACATAATGCCTCTGTACACATGTATATAATAAGAAACACGGTAGAGGGTACATCAACTATATAAATAATCACAAAGATAATTGTACCAATTACCATGACAACTCCAACACTGACTTTGGCTCTTCGTAAACTGATAAGTGTCCGATGAAGGGGAAAACAAATGACAATAAATCTCTCGAAACTTATAAGCACCAGTGCATAATTGGGGACGACAGTAATGAAACATAGGCTGTTCCATTCATTGCTATAACAGAATTTGTCCATTACTATTCTTCTGACACATATTACGTAGTCGACAGAAAATAAAATCAAAGCAAGAAAATCTCCAACTGACATTACAGCGACAAAACAGTTTGACGGAGAACTCGGCATTGTCATTATTGTCACAAAGGCTAAAATGCTTCCAGGAATTCCGATAATTGTACCCGCAGCAGTAAATATGTCCATTACTAACACTGCATCTTCAGTTTCTTCATATAATGTTTTCATCCACGCATTACGCACTGCTGCTAAATTATTCGGAGATTCCGTCGCATTCACAGAATCGTTAACTTTCTCCATTTCTGTTATTGACGCATAGCGATTTTGAGCAGTCAAAGCACTTCACATTGACAAATGGAGTTATGTCGATAGCAGACGAGTCCCATGGTTGGACGGTGACTCCTGAAATAAATAAAAAAGATACCTACACAAAAACAAGCTAATTACATTAAAAGATTAGAAACTACATAATGAGAGTAAAGAGATTATTTGGTTGTTTTATAATGCTTACTTGTTTAACAATATGTTTTATACTACTTGTCTGTTGTAAAATATTATTTAATATTGCTTTCTATTAAAAAATTTTTTAAATTTAAAATCGCATGTGGTAAAGTGGGAAGTTATAAATATTTATAGGGGACTTAGTGTACTGACTGAGATCAGCTGTGAAGGTATCTGTATCTAATAGGTCTAGTGTTTTGCAGATAACCTTACTTGCTACCACATTATACCTCAGTCAGAATTATTCTGGAATATTGTGATGACTACGTTAAATGTCTAGGGTATGTATATGATAAAGTGTAAGTCACAACAACAACAGACAGATAAACAATTTAATTTATTCCACCACACTTGACAACACTGTGACACTCACACACATTTAACACTCTATAAGACTATCTTAAATGAGTCACTGGTAAAGTTTCAAATATAAATATGTATTAATTACTTTCACTAATATATATGTCCTGATTCAACTACAAAGTGAACCAGGAATCACAATCAATTGTAATTACAATTTATATGTACAGAATTTATCAATATGAACCTTGTAGTGACATATTTTATTAATATTATCCTATGTGTGTCAGTTGTGTAGTAGTAATATGAGGTAATACTGGTTTTGTTTTTTTCAAGCTATGTTGTTATTTGTCATCATGACTTCAAGTGTTTGTTTATCTTGGAAATAGTATGGGGAAAAGTTCACAGTTCCTATCAATTTAAACACTGTATTTTCCCTCTGCTTTATTATAAAGTCAGATTTTGAGGGGGGGGGGGCATAATGTTGAGCTCCTCTGGCCACAGACGCTTATCTTTCGTGATGGCGGCAGGAAAAGACTCCTCTGCTCGATAGCCTCTCTGTGTTCTGGAGACACCTCACTGGTCACTATCTGGACCCAGGAGTATGTTGTCAGCCTCTAGATTCAGCAAAGCTCAGACCAGGTGCTGCTCAATAACTTTAGGACCACGCTCCCTGAAACAAGAAGGTTGTACCTCCTATTTCAGAACTAATTTATAATAAATTTCCAGACTGAACACAATACATAACAAACACTGAGTTCAGAGCGGTAGGCCAACTGCTATCTTCATCTGAAACAATTTTCACCAGTATACTCCTCCCTAATGGTTACTACGCCTCTGCCATTCCAGCAGTATTTCTTTCTAGTCAATAAGATAGGTGTCAGTGTACTGTTTGGCAATTCCATGTAGTTTTACTTTCCTCCGACACCTTCTGTTCAGGTTGGAGCACTATATAGGCTTTACCTCATGTTCGCTACTGAACCACACATATATACAGACATAAATTATCAATTTACATTCAATTTTCATTAAAAAGATATCAAATATTTCAAGCTTACCACAATTCATGGAATAATACACAGTTAGGTTGACTGGCAATGAATATAGCACAATTTCGATCTGCCGATGTCCCAGGCTTTTATTTAGAAAAATATGCACTGGCGCTCAACGCACTGGTTCTTTAGTAAGTTTATTTGAAAATGTGGTGCTGAACTAACGCTTCAAATTGCCTATATTGGCGGGTCTAACCAATCGAGCCATGTTTACACAAGCGTTTGAAAAAAAAGTACTCCTACTCACGTTTCCCTAACAACAAAGAATCAATATTTATAGCCCGACTAATCGTGTTTAGCCTTACATTTACTTTCCGCCAATCAAATAGGAAGTAACATGGGGACCTATTTCCCGTACAATGGTGGTGTGAAAATCTGCCACTGAGCGATTCTGATTTTGGTGTTGTCTGACATCCCTCACTATTTCTTTTGGCTATAATTTGTTAATTCCTAGACTATTTGCGTAACGTTTAACATATTCTTTGTCAGCAAGTCCTAAGGAACCCAAATATATAAATTTAATGGGGCTAAGGGGCTGCGTTCAAAATATGTATTTTCTTCTACCTCCCGTTCACTTCGATCGATGTGGTGTCTGGGTACTGTAATGTTTTCAAACGTAAACCAGTATAATGTCATGTTTCCTAATAAGCGTTTTTCCGGTTTTTAAAACCTAACTCTCGTAAGGGTAGTGTTTTTTATCACTGTCGATTTGAAAAAAAGTTAGTGCTTGTGGCCTTACACGCGTGTTAGGGGTGGCATTAATTGTGTATCGCGAGACTGTGGTAGTATTGCCTGCGTTCCGGCTTTCAGCCCCTCCCTTTCCTTCTATCCTTAGTCCATCTGTCTTTCGTTTATGGTAACTTAGTGTATAAAATGACATGAATGGAATATTAAATATAGGTCAGCTTGCGTATCTCAAGGTTTTTCTTAGAAAGGCAGTACACGTTTTATCGTAGAAAGCGGGTATTGAAGCAGTAGGCTTTTACTATCAACGTGAAACGTTACAATTTGCAGACGAAGGAGAAAACAAGGGGGATTTCGAGTACAGTCATTGTGACAGCACTGTTCTTTACCATTCTTCTTTCCTTTTATTAAATTTATTTGTTAGGCTTTACATTTACGTTTTAATTTATATATGTGGATTAGAATTTCACACGACATCGCACATCTGCTAATAAGAGTTATTTACTATTGTTTGTCCGTTATAAAACAAAACAGATTTAATATTTTATATCTGTTACAAAATGTAATTTCTAGTAGTAACAATACCTCGTTGTTAGGTTCTTTTTTATAACAACACATTAATGATACCTTGATGTTTACTCCGTGATCTATAGGATATACCTCGTACGTCACAAAAACATTAGTAAGCATTTTAGATTTTAATCTCTCATGTCTTTGTCACGGGTTGCCTCTCTTTAGCTCTGCAGTAGTGGTCCAACAGTGCCCCAAAACTCAAGAGTATCTAATGTGGGTCTTCAAATGTGTCTACCTTCGAACACGATTACTCTTGGCAGAGTTGTAGATAGAAGGATAATGATGCTTCTACCTCAAGTGAATGGTCACAAGAAATGTCAGATGTCAAGTACACTGCTGCATGTGGCGGAGCACTTTAACTTTAGTATCTGACCTGCCGCCTTTGGTGAAGGGTTATGCAATTTTAATGTTAGCTTGTTCAAACCCCTAGCTGATTTAATTCAGCGAAATTAGTATTAATAATATTATTATGATTATTATTATCATTAGTCTTGGCTCTTTAGATGTAGATATAACTATATATATATATTAAAAAATCAGGACTCATACGTGTGCCTTACGCTCAGTAATGATTAATTCAACTATAGATTTGTCAAAATCAACAAATTAAAATTAAAATAATCAATTACTTTAACAGTTGTAAAAAAATTTGAAATAGTAAGTCTTACAAGAAAGTTATCATCATACAATTTCTATTGGTTTTTAGGAATAAAGTTTGTTGTTTTGGCCTGCTAGAAATAGAACTTAGCTTCCAATTTGCTGAGTGGCTAGTGCTGCTGGTTCCGTCAATTCGTCTCTGTGAAAGGGTACGTCTCCAGATGTCTAGAGGTAACTACTTCTGGTCAAGGCAAGGATCTCCAGGTGTCGAAACACAGACTCAAGGACAGCTGGTATCATTTGTAGAGTAGTACCGAGAATGGTCTCTCCGATCCGTACCACCAGATTTAGAGGGAATAAAAGAACACATTTCTCTGATAAATATTTGTTTTCTGATATTAATCAGGCGCATTTTCCCCGCAGTCTGTGAACCGATTTTTTTTTCAGATTTTTTTATTATCCCGGATCGTATAACATATAACTTAGGAGATATGATGAAAAATATCACCATTCTTTTAGTTAATGTACTAGAAAAATATCAACTGGACAGCGGCAAGTGCCTTGTGCCTTGTGCCTGAAGGTACATATTACGTTTACACAAATTCAACTTAAAAAATGACAATGAATAGAAATAAACATATGTTGGCATCATCATTCACTCCCTTTTCTCCACTTGGAGTCGGGGTTACCTCGGCTTTTGGTTCCCTGTGAGAACTAGCATGAAGCAATTGTGGTTCATGAATGTATTCTTTTCCCATATTGAGGTTGCCAGCCTCATATGAATCTTTACACAACTAGCAAGTTTACATGTAAAATTCAAATTATAAAAATTAGATACACTCACCCTAGTAACTAGGAAATCTTAGACTCCTGCTCAGTAAAATAGTCTCGGCAATGTAAAACAATAGCCTCGAACACACGTCTGGGTTTTTTTTCTTATTTTATAATCCCTCTGTGACTTGTAAGTAGTTTTCTGTAGGAGTCCGGGTCCGTATTAATATTGGCGACTTTTCTTTTCAAGTGGGTAAAAGAATCTCTAATACGTGTTTTCCGTTCCTAATAAATTTAGAGTCCAACTCTGTTCTTTCCTGTGGCAAGGTTTGAGCTGTCTACTTATCACGGTTTCTAGAATGCAGTCTGTTTTAGTGTCAAATTGTTCTACATTAAATTGTAGATTCTTACACACGCTTCCTGCATGACGTTCTGGCGATTCTTCCAATCATCTCAATTGTTATTCATGCCTCAAAATGCCAGCCCATACTATTTGAAAGTTTAGTTATGGAAACTTTCATCTGCATGAGTCATGTGTTTGAAAAAATTCCAAAAGTATACTTTTCTTCTATATGGGCTGGACACATCCTACTATTCGTGGTAATGCCTACATACAAATTCTTACATCTATCTTGCGTATAACAAAACTGTCGGACGTTATTACATCATTCCGTCTGTGCATGCCACCATGTCGATAAGTGCCCGACATTCCTTGTGCACATGAACACTGGCTGTCATTACTCGAAAACTGACCTGGCCCATCTGGTTTCTACCTGCGCCTACGCTTATCCAGGCCGAGCAAGGAAACAAACATGACATAAATGAATGGAATACGTGTAATCATTGACCAGAAATACGCTAATTACCTGTCGGAAGGTAGGAAAATAAAATGTGCTTACAAAATGAAATGCATAAAATTCAGTACACACAAAAAATGTAGTTCAATACTGCTGGAGAGGAAAAGAGATCGAACAACCGTTATGTGACAGTCTTTATGCTCAAATAACTGTTGATGTCACAGTCGTATCGTGAACACTTACAACAGCAGTTGTCTATGGGGATTTAAGTTGTAATTCCGGACCGAAACCGCAATCGTCGTACCTATAAACTAGACGGGGCATCAGTGGATGGTGACTTGCTGGTAATTAATACAGTTCTCATCTGACATACCCACTCTTTCCTGTGAATATATTTTCAACTATGGCTACCTGCTTGATCGTTGTCTCTGCCTGTACCATCCATGTCATCCTTCTCTTTATTCTTGCTCCCCTAATGTCAGCTTTGTTTCCATGCAGGTGGTGCCATTTGTATGTGGTTACTCGTTTATAGGCTTTTGCTTGGGCCATCGTATATCTGGATCTAATCGATAGCACCCCAAGCATGTACCTCATTGCCACAATTGGGGTATCTCGCGTACAGCTCAAGACTATATGCATCCCTTCATTTCGAATGCGTTCTAGTCGTTCACATTGTGTTACTGACAGCTTGAGTATTCCCAGCCCATACTCAACAACCTAAGTGACTATCTGATGATAAATAAGAAATAGTAATCTCTGCTCCAGACGCGCCGCGGCCATTATTTTCAGGGCTGCTAGACCTCTCCTACATTTCTGTGTGATGTGCTCAATATGGTACTTATATGAGAGCACGCGTCGAATTTAACTCCAAGGTATTTCAACTGTTCATGCCTTTCAGTTTTCTGTTTATTGAGAATAATATCTGGGAGGTCTATTTTCACAATGGAGTTGTTCAAGGAGCACCACATCACGCAGGCTTTAGGATTTAAATTTCCGGTTCAAGATGTCTGACGCAGTTTGTGATTTGAGTTTTTTTAGCCTGCTTTGCTGCGTTTTTCCTAAGTGATTGATTTAGTACAACCCAGTATGTTCATGTGAGGAGACGTCCCCATTTTTCGTGCAACAATCGATGTCTGCATGTTAAGTATATGCCTAATTGAGGGCATGTTTTTTTTTAAAGTTCGGCTAACGACTTCGTTAGCCATCTTGGCAAATTCTGTTCACAAAAAGATGATGTGTAATTTCTTCACATGTTTTAATACTAATGGCATCGTCAACAAATGGCTTCACATCATATTAAGCATGATAAAACTAGAATAAAGGCATCTTCGGTCATAGTCATTAGTTAATGACCCCAAGCCTAATGTGCTACAATGTGCCGAGATGCTGAATGGCTAATGGGAAATTAGTCTTTAATTTTGGCTGTTGGAATGTGAGCGGGGCGGCGCTAGGCAGATGGACATCCATTCCCTCTTCCCTGGCATGGTGGCTCTACCAGGGTGACCGGTTATTTCAACCACATCATGAAAAAATAAGATGAGTTATGCAACAAACCAGAATTATCGCTCAAGCTACGGGAATCGTACTCTGTCACCGATGCCTTCGACAAATGTAACGAAGAAACGTGATTGCAGAAGGAGAGATAGGGGGAAGAAGAGTGTCACGTGACCGATAATTTATTTTACCATCTTGTCCATAATTTGATTACTCCTTTAAATGTTCTGTTTTTCTGGACATTTTGGATTTTCTTTTTCTTTCATTTTCTACCTTCGTGGCCAAACTTTCTCACCCTCTCAAACCCCACCCGCGTTTGGCTGGCTTTCAGTACTAAATTCTTCAACAGTCAGCGTAGCGATAACGTAATGTTACCTAAACGCCCCTGTGGTCCGAACAGGGGAATTTCTCTGGTCGCTTTAAAACGTTTGATCACGAGCGGCTAGTACTCTTTGAGGCCTGGGTAAGGAGTGTGATCGGTTTTAGGGGGAGATAACGATCGCGGTCAGTTGTGGGTTGTTTGCCCTTAGATGAGCAAAGAGCACATAATATTATGATTGTCTCTCTGGGGAAATTTTTTCGCAAAGTTGTTGCTTCTGAAACCTTTGGCTTACCCGGTATTACGAAAACGCCGATACCTCTGAAGAAATATGCAGTCCAGGTGTCCGGGGGGAGCGTCCTCTGTAATCTATAAGAGTAGACGGGTTTTAATAGACAAAGACATTCGTAAATATTCCTGGCCCGTAGATGACCATCATGAGATAAGGCAAACTTTAACACAGTACTAGAATGTGTTTGCCTATGTTCTAGTCATTTTCGGGGTGAGTTGACATATCTTATAATTATAATATGATATATTCATGTTAGCTTTTATATATATCTGATAGGAAGTGAATTCATTTCTGAGGACTTCTCCTAGTAATTTTAGTCAGTGATAAGGTAGCGCTGTCTACGGCCTATTAAGTGGTGCTTAAACTGTTACGGTTTATCATGGGTTAAATGTTAAACTTACAATAACAGATATTAGGCGTAGAATCAGTCCACGAATGCTTACCATTGGGTTAAGAGTCAGCAAAATTAACTGTCATTTCTGTAAGATAATGTCAGGTGTGGATGGTGCACTTAGAAACTGAATAGTGAGATGCAGGTAATAACTCTGGATTATAGGAGATAGTCACTTATTCCTTTTTGATAGATATTTCTAGTGGCAAGGGAGGATCATTTTATGCTTACTTGTGTGGCTAGGCACTAGTCTATAACTTTCAATGAAAGCAGTCACCAGGCATAGATATAATTATATCTTATGATCTAGCCACAACTGTATTATTATAGCAAGAACATTGCATTTTCTATGTACTCATTTGTGGGATATTAATATTTTGTTTCCCCAAAGGGACATACGATTTATTTGTGTAATGTCAAATGCTGTAATCTGTTTATGTAAATTCATTTAATGTTGTAAGATGAATAAGCATATTCATTTAACTGTAACTACAGGTTAGGTTTCCTGTATGTTGAGATTGGGAGAAGAGGAGTAGATTTTTGATGTCAGAACATTTACTGACAGGTACCTGGGGGTGCAAAAGATATTAAGCCTATGCGGGCGCGTGTTGATAATTGAGATTTTTAAGGAACAGGAGACATGGTTAAAGACAGCCCTAAACTATCATAGCCATAACTACAATACATTTAATCCCATAGTGGAGCGAAACTTTCTGTATAAAGTTAGTGTGATTTATTATTTGCTTGAAGTAAAAGGGTGTCTCTTTTTGGGTCTCAGTTTCAGGGAGACCGAGTCGCTAGAGCAGACTCCAGTCAGGCGAAGAAAGTCATATACTCTTCGATCTAGAGGGTTTCTGAATACATCTAGCAACGAATCGTCAACCCCGTTCCTGAATCAAAACCCCTTTTTGTCAACGCCAAGTTAAGCTCACGCAGTGCAACGGAGCCAACGCAAAATCTGGAATCGCCAAATGCAGTAGTAGTTCTCTACTCGCCTATTGGATTACCAGCCAGAGCATTGCGGCTTCCAGAATATCAAAACCGCCCAGCATGCTGTCGTGAGAAATTCTAATCCACATATATAAATTAAAAAGTAAATGTAAAGCCTAACAAATAAATTTAATAAAAGGAAAGAAGAATGGTAAAGAACAGTGCTGTCACAATGACTGTACTCGAAATCCCCCTTGTTTTCTCCTTCGTCTGCAAATTGTAACGTTTCACGTTGATAGTAAAAGCCTACTGCTTCAATACCCGCTTTCTACGATAAAACGTGTACTGCCTTTCTAAGGAAAACCTTGAGATACGCAAGCTGACCTATATTTAATATTCCATTCATGTCATTTTATACACTAAAGTACCATAAACGAAAGACATATGGACTAAGGATAGAAAGAAAGGGAGGGGCTGAAAGCCGGAACGCAGGCAATACTACCACAGTCTCGCGATACACAATTACTACCATCACGCGTGTAAGGCCACAAGCACTAGCTTTTTTTCAAATCGACAGTGATAAAAAACACTACCCATACGAGAGTTAGTTTTTAAAAACTTACAAAACGCTTATTAGGAAACATGACATTCTACTGTTTTATGTCTAAAATCCTGACATTAGTCTGACAGTACAGCAGGACAGGTGGCGGTTCTAAACATAAAAAATATAAAAAACTACACGACTATCCTGGAAAATACATATTTTGAACGCAGCCCCTTAGCCCCATTAAATTTATATATTTGGGTTCCTTAGGACTTGCTGACAAATAATATGTTAAATGTTACGCAAATAGTCTAGGAATTAACAAATTATAGCCAAAAGAAATAGTGAGGGATGTCAGACAACACCAAAATCAGAATCGCTCAGTGGCAGATTTTCACACCACCATTGTACGGGAAATAGGCTGACATGTTACCTCCTATTTGATTGGCGGAAAGTAAATGTAAGGCTAAACACGATTAGTCGGACTATAAATACTACTTCTTTGTTGCTAGGGGAAACAGTAGTAGGGTACTTTTTTTCAAACGCTTGTGTAAACATGGCTCGATTGGTTAGACCCGCCAATATAGTCAATCAGAGGCGTCAGGTCAGCACCACATTTTCAAATAAACTTACTAAAGAACCAGTGCGTTGAGCGCCAGTGCATATTGTTCTAAATAAAAGCCTGGGACATCGGCAGATCGAACATGTGCTATATTCATTGCCAGTCAACGTAACTGTGTATTATTCCATGAATTGTGGTAAGCTTGAAATATTTGATATCTTTTTAATGAAAATTGAATGTAAATTGATAATTTATGTCTGTATATATGTGTGGTTCAGTAGCGAACATGAGGTAAAGCCTATATAGTGCTCCAACCTGAACAGAAGGTGTCGGAGGAAAGTAAAACTACATGGAATTGCCAAACATTACACTGACACCTATCTTATTGACTAGAAAGAAATACTGCTGGAATTGCAGAGGCGTAGTAACCATTAGGGAGGAGTATACTGGTGAAAATTGTTTCAGATGAAGATAGCAGTTGGCCTACCGCTCTGAACTCAGTGTTTGTTATGTATTGTGTTCAGTCTGGAAATTTATTATAAATTAGTTCTGAAATAGGAGGTACAACCTTCTTGTTTCAGGGAGCGTGGTCCTAAAGTTATTGAGCAGCACCTGGTCTGAGCTTTGCTGAATCTGGAGGCTGACAGCATACTCCTGGGTCCAGATAGCGACTAGTGAGGTGTCTCCAGAACACAGGGGAGCAATCGAGCGGAGGAGTCTTTTCCTGCCGCCGTCACGAAAGTTAAGCCTCTGTGGCCAGTGGAGCTCAACATTATGTGTCCCCTCAAAAATTGACATTTTAGTAAAAAAAGAGGGACAATACCTTGTTTAAATTGACAGGAACTGTGAACTTTTTCCCCATACTATTTCCAGATAAACAAACACTTGAAGTCATGATGACAAATAACAACATAGCTTGAAAAACAAAACCAGTATTACCTCATAGTACTACTACACCCTGACACACATAGGATAATATTAATAAAATATGTCACTACAATGTTCATATTTATAAATTATGTACATATAAAGTGTGTTTACATTTGAATGTGATTCCTGGTTCACTTTGTAGTTGAATCAGGATATATAATAGTGAAAGTAATTAATACATAAATATTTGAAACTTTACCAGTGACTCATTTAAGATAGTCTTATAGAGTGTTAAATGTGTGTGAGTGTCACAGTGTTGTCAAGTGTGGTGGAATAAATTAAATTGTTTATCTGTCTGTTGTTGTTGTGACTTACACTTCATCATTTACATAACCCTAGACATTTAACGTAGTCATCACAATATTCCAGAATAATTCTGACTGAGTTATAAATGTGGTAGCAAGTAAGGTTATCTGTAAAACACTACACCTATTAGATACAGATACCTTCACAGCTGATCTCAGTCAGTACACTAAGTCCCCTATAAATATTTATAACATCCCACTTTACCACACATGCCTATAGCAGAATTCCATATCACCCGCCTTTTGTGTGCCTAAACGGGGCACTCAGCAAACCACAGCCAAACCAGTTTAAACAGTATTTACTACCCAGCACGCAAGAGCCTAGCGCCAGATAAGCGCGCCTGGGACTCTTTGTCCTCAAGTGACTTCTTCTGGTGTATTTTCTGGATACTTAAAACCTCGCACGTATGAGCAGCCATCTATGGACAGAGTTCCAGCCCCCCTCTCGCGAGTAGCGGTCACCAACGTTTAGCACCAACAAAGAAAGTTTTGTAGGCTAGTCCCTCACGAAGGATCTACAAGTAATACACTTTCTGGAGCTAGCACATTTGCTCCCACGAGATAAACAACGTCTTCCAGTGTTCCCTCGCGCAATTAGGGGTCACCAACGTATAGCCCGACAAGGAAAGTTCGGTATTTCACTTCAGTCATCTTGAAGGATATTTATCGGTAAGACACTTCCTGGAGCTAGCGCCTTTGGTCCCCGAAAGCGGACCCTCTGTCGGACAGCTTAGTTATTTTCTCCGTGTTCTACAGGTTGTATGAGTGTTGGTGGTGTGTGTGTTTGTGGGTGTGTATTTGCATTATTGTTGGTGTATATGATTATTGATGACTATTGATGATTATTTGATTATTGATGTAATTTATGCTGTGTAGGATGATATGCATTAATTCCATGCTTTTCTTCTTTAATCAAGTTTACACATTTATTAATGCGCTGTTCCCGACCCTTTTCATCCATAATTAACTTGTTTAGCTCTTTACTAGAATCTCTATGTATGATAAGAGAAAAGAGTGAGAGCAGGAGATGCTTAGACAGTGAAAAGTGAGTTGAGGCTTGGAGAGAGAGATCACTTAGATAAATCTTCTTCCAGGTTGTCTCAAGTCCATCTCCTGTTTACACCTTATCTAAAGTGTAATCTATAACTCTCTCAGTCCACTATCCCTTGTCGATTTCACTACTATTGTCCAACTCGACAAATACTCTACCACTTTAACTCAACCACGACAAAGAGGAAAGAGCGAGAAAAAGAAGAGCTGGTAAGAGGTAAACATGAAAGAAGCGGACAGACTCTTTACGAAAAACATATGTATAGAATACAGGAATTGTCGAAGTGCCTAGCAACGGACAGCCATCATTCAAACTATCATCTATGATTTTGATATATTAATGATCCAGGAGACAAATTTAAAAGTGAATACTGTTGTCAATTGCCCGGGTTACAGATGTTATACAAATACGTGTGGGCCTGGCAGACGAGGGCAAGCGATGTATGTGAAAGATGAAATCCCTCATGCATGGATAGATACAAATTTCCATCCTGTTAAGAATGCAGAATTGCAAGCGCTTGTACTGTACATAAGCGGTCAAGAATAGCAAATCCTAAATTTATTTGCCTATGTGGATCGACTTCCGGAAGAGGGCAGCTGGGAGTTCATATAAAATTGTCCGAAGAAACTAACAAGATGTGCTTAATTGCCGGCGATTTTAACGTTAGATGTATGGTGTGACAGGGTGTTGCCTTGAGCCAGGCTTTACTCAGCTCAAATCTATCCATGTTAAATTATAGACGCTCGACAGGACTGGCATCTAGACCAGGGGATACTGATTGTGTCATATATTTGGCATTCATTTCCCGTGCTGCAGCCACCTTTGCACGTTGGGATGTATTGCAAACTCAAGAAAACGATCACTACCCTGTGTATTCCTCATTGCAAAAAGGGAAGGACCACCAGACACAGGAAACCGAAACAGACTTTCCAGCATCACACAGGCCCACACGACAGTAGTAGCCCTGTGCACATATTGCGTCAATGTGCGAAACAAAGGACAACTCGTACACCTTTTACACAACCGCCCTGGTGGAATGAGGCAGTAGAGACAGCATGGCTGGAAAAGGAAAGAGCGACAAAGTTATGGTGACTAGCATGGAAGAGAAGACATTGAATTATGAAGAGGTAGAAGATTTTAACGAGAAAAAGCAAAGAGCAATCAATAATTTCAAGGGCTTGGCAATAGAAGCCAAAGACACAGTGTGGGAGGGCTTTGTAACAAAGGTGGACACTGAAAAAACACTACAGAAATTCTAGTCCTTACATTGCAGAATAAGTAAGAAAAGTACAGGCCAACCAATTCCTAATATTCTCAGCTCGACAAGAATAAGCCTGAAGACCGATGCCGAAAAGGGGCACGCATTACCAGAACGTTATACGAGTATTACTTTGACAGGTAAAGGTGATAAACTGCCCGCCAAGAAATTAAAGACGGTATCCTGGGAAGTGACATATATTTCGACCTCATATTCGAAGAAGACGTTATGTGCACTTTAGAATATATATATATACATCTTCTTCTTGCTTCTTTGATCCATAGCTGCCGACCGTCAAAGCAGTCAGTGGCCATTACGCCTGGAGGCATCTTGTAGGGCAACAACAAATTGATTCCACTTTGTTCGGTCGGCGGCCATCATTTGTACAGTGCCCCCAACTCTGGTTCATTCTTTGCATCTCGGCTTCCACAGTTCTCCGCCAGGTTGCTTTTGGTCGGCCTCTCTTTCGCTTTCCTTCGGGAGTCCATAGCATAGCTGTTCTTGTAATGGTATCAGGGTCCCTTCTGAGGACGTGGCCAACCCAACTCCAGCATCTGCCAGCTATGATGGTGTGCATGTCCTCCTGGTTACTCCGAGTAAGCAGTTCTTGGTTGCTGATGGTATTCGGCTAAAAGATTCGGAGAATTTTCCTTAGGCAGATTGTGTGGAAAGAGGACAGTTTCGACATTTCCTTCTCTGTTACTTTCACCATAGAGAAGCACAGAAAGTACACAGCTCTCATACAGTCTTAATTTGGTGTTTGTGCTGTACTGGGAAGACTTCCAAATGTTGTTGAGACTAGCAAATGCTGTTCTCGCCTTATTCATTCTGTTGTTAATTTCCTTGCTTGTTCCGCCGTCTGGTGTTACTATGCATTTTAGGTAAGTAAATGTGTCTGTCTGTTCTAACTTCTGGTTCCTTATTATTATTGGCTCAGGATTGCCCACAGTGCAGTATTGGATTATGTAATCTAACTATCGAAGTGAAAACAGGAGTACGACAGGG
Source organism: Oreohelix idahoensis (assembly GCA_024509875.1). NCBI lineage: Eukaryota > Metazoa > Mollusca > Gastropoda > Stylommatophora > Oreohelicidae > Oreohelix > Oreohelix idahoensis. The sequence goes on along the minus strand of JAMPIV010006821.1, from coordinate 156,109 downwards.
ATGCTGTCGTAAATTTATTTTGAGAGAAGTCTTAGAAATAGTGGTCCCGTTTAGAGTGAAGAATGCTGGTGAAGGCTCTGTGATAGTGATAATGGCGTTTTTGTTGTGATGTTACTGCTTTCATCAGGTTATACTGGACACATAAATGAATGGTCAACTCGTTCCGACACAGTGCTGACATCGAGTGAGAACGTAGATGTAAAGGACGCGAATGTGTGTGCAGTTCTGTTGAGTTGACAAGTCACTCACTCAATCATAGTTAGAAGTCAATAAAGGGTAGACTGCTGATGACGTTTCATACATTTAATAATGGACGTACACTTCGACATCACGATTACAGTCACTTGAACAGGTTGGCAAAAAATCATCGTATACTTGAAAAATGGGTGACAATATCAGATGTGCATTTATGTGGCATGTAAATATAATGGAACGATAGTAGGCAAGCACTCAATATTCTGGTTGTCTATCGTCTCATGCTTCAACTGACTAATCGCGTCAGTTAAGGTGGATACATAATCATCAACAATGGTTCACTGTCGGAACCTTCTCCTGGCTAAGTTTCTCAAGCCGTAAATTCATCAAATGTTTATAGCAACAATGTTACACCACAGTAGTGGGTTTTCATAATATATAGATCTCTGTACCATCATCAGATAATAGGACCTTTTCTGTTCTCCGACGATGATCCGCTTACAATGGCGGGATCCAAAAAATGGCTCTCCTCCGTGAGCTTCGCTCACCCAGGATGAAAAATTATGAAGCAGAATTAATTCGTTATTCATCCATAAATGTCCTCATTGGGCTTCTATACATTTCTGCTATCAATAAGGCTGGTTACATCAAGTAATCTAGTGCTGCTAGATAACACGTCATCTTCATCTATAGTCAACAATCCTAGATGTACGATAATACGTCTCTCATCTAGGTTTAGCAAAAAAGTTCAGCAAAAAGGTTTTGGTTTTACCTGGCTTTAGGAAAACACACACAAGCGAATAACGCACGCCATTCCTTGGCGTTAATAATGAACATTAGGAGAATCTCTGATACTTCAGTCATACAGAGAAACAATCTCCTTCCTAGAATAAATCACAGAGATGATCTTCAGACATTCTAGTCGACCAGCCCATAGTAGCGACGACATGACAGCAGCTTCCCTGTCGACACCCCAAATCGACGCATGCCCAGAAATGCCTTTGACCCCAGAGTTCAGCTCAAAAAATAGACCGACATGGAAATACAAAGATACAAAGTTATAAGACCGAATCACCTTAAATAAACACGGAATAAATATAAATTCGGGCCATAAACATTTTAAGCAAGACCAATCTGTTTCTGGCCATACTGTGGTAATTTGGGATTAATATAAATATTTATAGGGGACTTAGTGTACTGACTGAGATCAGCTGTGAAGGTATCTGTATCTAATAAGTGTGGTGTGTTACAGATGACCTTACTTTGCTACCACATTTAGACCTCAATCAGACTTATTCTGGAGCATAGTGATGACTACGTTGAATGTCTAGGGTTATGATAATGATGAAGTGTAAGTTCACACCAACAACAGACAGATAAACACTTTTATTTAAGATTCACAACACTTTACAACACTATGACAAGCACATACATATAACACTCTAGAAGACTAGCTTACGTAAGTCAAGTGTTAAATTTTAAATTATGTATTAGTTTCTTTCAAGAATAGATATCCTGATCCAACTACAGAGTGAATCAGGAATCACAATCAAATGTAAACACAATGTTATGTACAAAATTTATACAAGGATCTTTGTCCTGACATAGAATATTATTACAATATGTGTGTAGCGTTGTGCTCTAGTATTAAGAGGTAATACTGGCTTTTGAAGCTATGTTGTTGTTTGTCATCACGACTTCATGTGTTTGTTAATGGTGGAAATAATCTTGAAGGGATCACAGTTCTTTTTATTTGTAAAACAATAACTGTCCCTCTTGCTTTAGTATTACAGTCAATTTTAAGGTGGGTTATATAAGGGTGAGCTGCTCTGGCTGACACAATCTTATCTCATGTGTCTGCGGCAGGAAAACTGTCTCCTCTGCTCGCTTGCTTCTCAGTTAACTTGAACTACCCCACTGGTCGATATCTTGGACAAGGAGTCTGCTGCCAGCCCTCTGGATCCAGCAAAACTCAGACCAGGTGCTCCTCTAATACTTCAGTACCACGGTCCCTGAAATAAGAAGGTTGTACCTCCTTCTTCAGAACTAATATATAATATCTATTTCCACACTGAGTACAGGACATTACAAACACAGAGTTCAGCGCTGTATGCCAACTACTAGCTTCTCATGTGACAATATACCAGTATTCCTCTCCCTAATGGTTACAACGCCTCTGCAATTCCAGCTGTACTTCCTTCTGTACAATAAGATAGGTGTCATGTTACTAAATGGCAATCCCATATATGCCAATGCAGTTATACTCCTCTCTGACAAGCTTTTACATGGTGGAGCAATATCTAAGCTTTGCCTTCTGTTTGCTACTGAACCACACACATACAGACACAATTTATCAATGCATATTCAATTTTCATATACTATATATACATATATATGTAGGAAATATGTCTGGCCTTACCACAATTCAAGGAAATATACACTAGTACGTTGACTGGCGATGAATTCTGGCACAATTTTGATCTGCCTTATCCCAGGCTTTTATTTAGAAAAATATTAGCTTGCTCTCAACGCACTGGCTTCTCATAAAGTTTATTTTCAAAACTGGCCCTGAACTGACGCTTCTATTTGACTATATCGAACGCTCTAACCAATGGGACCATGTTTACAAGAGCCTTTGAAAAAAACTTTACCCATCCTACCGTAACCATAAACAACCAACTAGTATTTGCAGTCCGACTAATCAGGTTTCGCCTTACATATTTCTACAGCCAATCAAATCGTATCTAACTAGTTGGCCTCATTTTCCCCTAAAGCAGTGTTGTTCAAACAGCCATTATGAGCAAATATGATCTTGTGCTGTCAGACAACCTCACTATAGTATTTTGGCTATAATTTATTAAGTACTAGACCATTTGCGTAACACATAACATATTCTTTGTCAGCAAGTCTTAAGGTACAAGAATATATAAGTTTAATGGGGTTAAGTGGCTTCGTTCAAAATATGTATTATTCTAGGATAGTTGTGTATTTGTTTTTTTAATATTTTTCGAACCGCCACCTGTTCTGCTTTTTCGACTGTTCTGTCAGTATAAAGTCAGGATTTCAGACGTAAAACAGTATTGTGTCATGTTTCCTAATAAGCATTAAACATGTTTTTTAAAACCTTACCTCGTAACGTTAGTGTTTTTTATTTACTGTTTATTTGAGAAAATCAGGTCTTTATGCCTTTCGCGTGTGATTGGCGTTCACTTTTTAATCGCGAGACGACGTGGTAGTATTGCATGCTTTCCTCCGTGCATCTCTCTCTCTCTCTCTCTCTCTCTCTCTCTCTCTCTCTCTCTCTCTTCTAAGCCCGTCTGTCTTTTAGGTTAACGTAGTGTATATAATGAAATTAATGCTAGTATTATATCTAGGTCATTATGCAGTTTGCGTATCTCAAGGTTTTCTAAGAAACACAGTACCAGTTTTATTTTTAGACACGCGTGTAGTTTATGCAGAAGGAGCAGAAAAAGGGGTTTTCTTGTTCAGCCATTATGGCGTTCTACAACATAAGTGTACGCTATTGGGAAAGCACTGGTCTGTCACCATTCGTCTTTCTTTCTATTAAATTACTTCGTTAGGCTTTACATTTATGTTCTAATTTATATATGGGTATTAAGAATTTCACGACAAATTCTCCCCACTTAAAACAGACATCATATGTCAGTCCATAATTCTATATACACATAGATACATTTCTATCTATGCCTGGTGATTACTTTGATTCTCATCGCACGGATGGCGGCTTATAAAATCTGCATCAACGTTTCACTGATTTTATTTTTATTATGGATTAATGCAGGTGGGTCAATTCAAAGTGAGCACTACTGACGAAGGTTGCCTCAGACCTCTGCAATTCAAGAATCCATTTCGGATATGTTACCGAACAGCTGCAAGTGTTACGGCTTGTCTTAATGCTGCTTAGCAATCAATATTCACCATTTCTCTTCTTTGAGTCTGTTCAACGACATGTCCTGAGAATATTAGATGTTCCTCAAATTGTACGTTATGAGGAGTTAATCTATATGGTGATATCTGAGTTGTGTAGTGGATCCAATAATTTTCTCATCATTCTAGAGAAGACACTAGGCGCATTCTTCAATCCAAATGGCAATCTGTTAAATTCATAGTGTCCCTCTGATGTACTAAAGGCTAGATAAGGTCTAACCTCAGGCTTTACTGGAATCTGATAGTATCCTTTGCTCAGATCCACTTTTGAGAAATATTTAGCTTTATTTAGCCTGGCGAACAACTGATTTGTATCCGGCAATGGATCCACCTGACCTTCTGTGATAGCATTCAGTCTCCTGTAATCTATACAGAGTCTATGTTCTCCAGATGGTTTTCTCAAGAGCACCACACTGGAACTATACGAAGATTCACTGTGTGAAATAATTCCTTCCTTCAACAAATATTCTATCTCTTCCTTTAAAGCTTTCTCTTTAGCGAAAGGAATCGAATATGCCTTCATACATACATGTGTTGGGTCTATAAGTTTCATATCATATTCCAATAAGTTTGTATGCCCCAGACGGTCTGTTAACACCTCTGTATGATCATCTAAAACCCGTTGCACTCTCTCCTTCTAATCTTTCGTTAAATGTGTACTGATTTTCACCTGTGCGGCTGTCTCACAGGGGTGTAATGGATATTCATATGATGAAAGTGGTTCCTTTTTCATCTCCATTGCAATAGACAAGGTCAACAAATGTGTCTCTTCCTGATTTTCTCTTTCCAAATATTTCTTCAGGAGATTCACATGATAGATTTTTTCTTTCCCCTTCTTATCTATCTTATAATTTGTTCTAGACACCTTCTCTAGAACTGTATATGGACCTTGCCACCCAATTTGCAACTTATTCTGGCTACCGGGTAGAAGAAGCAGTACCTTCTCTCCCACAGCCAAATCTCTGTCTTTAGCTTTCTTGTTGTAATAGGCAGCATGTTTTTTCCTGGCTTGTCTCAAATTTTCATTGGCAAGTTTCCAGCCAGTTTTTAAACGAGTGATCAGCTCATTCACATATTGGTATGACGATGTAATATTTTCCTCTGCCTTTTCATCAGTCCACGTTCTTAACAGAGCTACATATGGACTTTTAAATTCGGAAACTTATTTTTCTTGGCACATGTCAGGTCCTTTGCACTCGAAGCACTGTTGTGATGACTTTTCTTCCCCGAATCATCATGCACAAAACGACCGCTACCAATTTTTCTCTTGGGGCTTTCTCCCCACTTAGAATTCTTGATGAGAGATTTCCTCTCTACATCTTCTTCCTCCAGTTTACATAAGTCCGATTGAGGGATTTTCGGCTTATTCTGGGGTAAGACATCTTTTTGCACTCGCCGCATAGTGGCCATTGTAAAACAGTTAAGTGAAGCTTGTCCGTGAAAAGGGGCTTCCCATTCCCTTTGGTCCACTTTATCAAATTTATACTTCTTTTTATTGTCAGGCCTAATTTTGCCCCTTGGCGTGTCCAGGTCCTGATCAATGTTCCCACTTGTGGGTGTTCCCTCGTGTGCTATGCTACACCTTTCTACAAAATTCACAATGTCTCACCTTGCCTTGGGCCAATAATAATTTTGAGCTACCTTTTGGATGATGGTACCTATTTTTTCATGGTCCCCATCTTCTCTCACATGTAAACTCCTTATTAAGTCTGTCCTATACCTTTTAGGAAGTACCAGCTGTCCCTGACCTTTGGATCTAGTTCCAGTCTTCCGGTATATCAGTTTATTCTTCACATAGAAGTCTCCTTTTCCTGGAGGTGTTTGACAATTGGATAATTTTCTAAAACACGGCTTGAGGGTCTTATCCCCAACCTGTGCCTTCCTCATCTCTTCTGGAGTGGTATTTATCATAATATCCTCCTCCTTTCTTGAGGTCGACCTGACCTGAAGGGTGGCCATATACACAGATTTCCTTCTGCAATGGTCAGTATCATGATTGTCCATCCGACAATTTTTACACCACCTCCTGCCTTGGTTGAAAGATTTTCTTTCATCAAATTTCCTTTCATCGAATTGTGGGGTTTTATTTGTATTATTATACCGTGGCCTATCAAACTGGTGCTTACCTCTGTTCTGATCGCTATGATCAAATGTATTAAAGTTTTGTGGTGCCTTAAAATTGTCTACCTGTTTCTTTTTATTACCTGTTACCTCTGCTTGAGCTGCTTGATATCTTTTAGCAACATTTAGTAACTCACCCAGCCTCTCTGCACCTTGTTCCATGAGAAACTTTCTCAGGTCTGGAGCCATGGACTCTCTTAGTTGTTCTATAAGGATCATTTCCTTAAGATCTTGGGTTTTCCCCAGAGCCGTCCATTTCTCCAAGTATGTCTCTAACCGTGCAGAGAACTGGCGATAGGTTTCACCTGACAGTAGTTTAGCATTCCTGAACTTTTTTCTATAAAATTCTCCATTCTTTTCATATCTTAACAAAAGAGCCTGCTTTAACATGTCATAATTGTCTTGATCATCTCTGCTCATTTTGGCAAAAACATCATAAGCTGTACCACGAAGCCCTTGTGATAACTTTAAGCTCCACCTTTCTCTCTCTAACCCATACGTGGTAGCTAATAGTTCATATCTATTTAGATAGCTCTCAATATCATCGTCTTTCTCAACAAAATGATCTAAATGAAAATTCATAGCTGAGGTTGAGGCTCCCTGACTAGCAGTGGCATCAGAGGTAAAGAGACTGGCACCATTTTCAGGAGCATGGCCTTGAAATTCCAACTCCCTTAGTCGTAACTCATGTTCCCTCTGTAATCTTTTCTCCTCCTTTTCTGCTTCTCTCTCTGCAGCCAATCGCTTGTCTTCCCTTTCAGCAGCCAATCTCTTTTCTTCTCTTTCTGTAGCCTGTCTCTTTTCTTCTCTTTCTGCCTCCAATTGTAACTTCTTAGCCTCAGCCTCCAATGCTTTAGCCTCTTTGTCAGCCTCAATCTGCAACCTCTTAGCCTCAGCCTCTAATTGTAACTTCTTAATTTCCTTTTCAGCCTCTAACTTTCTTTCAGCCTCTTTTTCTAATCTTTCCGATTCTAATTTTCTTTCTGCTTCAAATTTTCTTTCTTCACGTTCAATATATTTGTCACATTCAGTAGTGAAATAAGCAATCATAACTTGCCCGTCCATTCCTAACTCTTTAGCAGCCTGCATAGCAGCAGATCTAAATTTTGCCAGGTCCGCCATTTTCTAACAGACAAATGTATACAATATTTAACCAAACAATTTTATCTATGATTAATTAACTAAGGACAACCACAAGCACTAAGAGCTCAACCTTATCTTTCCACTCAAGAATACCTTTTTAATTTTTATTATTTCCAGAAGTGAATTACTCCCAATATATATGCTAGGGGAAGGTTCAATATCCCAGGAGCGAGACCCCAATATATGTGGTAAGTTGGGATTAATATAAATATTTATAGGGGACTTAGTGTACTGACTGAACTCAGCTGTGAAGGTATCTGTATCTAATAAGTGTGGTGTGTTACAGATGACCTTACTTTGCTACCACATTTAGACCTCAATCAGACTTATTCTGGGCTATAGTGATGACTACGTTGAATGTCTAGGGTTATGATAATGATGAAGTGTAAGTTCACAACAACAACAGACAGATAAACACTTTTATTTAAGATTCACAACACTTTACAACACTATGACAAGCACATACATATAACACTCTAGAAGACTAGCTTAAGTAAGTCAAGTGTTAAATTTTAAATTATGTATTAGTTTCTTTCAAGAATAGATATCCTGATCCAACTACAGAGTGAATCAGGAATCACAATCAAATGTAAACACAATGTTATGTACAAAATTTATACAAGGATCTTTGTCCTGACATAGAATATTATTACAATATGTGTGTAGTGTTGTGCTCTAGTATTAAGAGGTAATACTGGCTTTTGAAGCTATGTTGTTGTTTGTCATCACGACTTCATGTGTTTGTTAATGGTGGAAATAATCTTGAAGGGATCACAATTCTTTTTATTTGTAAAACAATAACTGTCCCTCTTGCTTTAGTATTACAGTCAATTTTAAGGTGGGTTATATAAGGGTGAGCTGCTCTGGCTGACACAATCTTATCTCATGTGTCTGCGGCAGGAAAACTGTCTCCTCTGCTCGCTTGCTTCTCAGTTAACTTGAACTACCCCACTGGTCGATATCTTGGACAAAGAGTCTGCTGCCAGCCCTCTGGATCCAGCAAAACTCAGACCAGGTGCTCCTCTAATACTTCAGTACCACGGTCCCTGAAATAAGAAGGTTGTACCTCCTTCTTCAGAACTAATATATAATATCTATTTCCACACTGAGTACAGGACATTACAAACACAGAGTTCAGCGCTGTATGCCAACTACTAGCTTCTCGTGTGACAATATACCAGTATTCCTCTCCCTAATGGTTACAACGCCTCTGCAATTCCAGCTGTACTTCCTTCTATACAATAAGATAGGTGTCATGTTACTAAACGGCAATCCCATATATGCCAATGCAGTTATACTCCTCTCTGACAAGCTTTTACATGGTGGAGCAATATCTAAGCTTTGCCTTCTGTTTGCTACTGAACCACACACATACAGACACAATTTATCAATGCATATTCAATTTTCATATACTATATATACATATATATGTAGAAAATATGTCTGGCCTTACCACAATTCAAGGAAATATACACTAGTACGTTGACTGGCGATGAATTCTGGCACAATTTTGATCTGCCTTATCCCAGGCTTTTATTTAGAAAAATATTAACTTGCTCTCAACGCACTGGCTTCTCATAAAGTTTATTTTCAAAACTGGCCCTGAACTGACGCTTCTATTTGACTATATCGAACGCTCTAACCAATGGGACCATGTTTACAAGAGCCTTTGAAAAAACTTTACCCATCCTACCGTAACCATAAACAACCAACTAGTATTTGCAGTCCGACTAATCAGGTTTCGCCTTACATATTTCTACAGCCAATCAAATCGTATCTAACTAGTTGGCCTCATTTTCCCCTAAAGCAGTGTTGTTCAAACAGCCATTATGAGCAAATATGATCTTGTGCTGTCAGACAACCTCACTATAGTATTTTGGCTATAATTTATTAAGTACTAGACCATTTGCGTAACACATAACATATTCTTTGTCAGCAAGTCTTAAGGTACAAGAATATATAAGTTTAATGGGGTTAAGTGGCTTCGTTCAAAATATGTATTATTCTAGGATAGTTGTGTATTTGTTTTTTTTATATTTTTCGAACCGCCACCTGTCCTGCCTTTTCGACTGTTCTGTCAGTATAAAGTCAGGATTTCAGACGTAAAACAGTATTGTGTCATGTTTCCTAATAAGCATTAAACATGTTTTTTAAAACCTTACATTGTAACGTTAGTGTTTTTTATTTACTGTTTATTTGAAAAAAATCAGGTCTTTATGCCTTTCGCGTGTGATTGGCGTTCACTTTTTAATCGCGAGACGACGTGGTAGTATTGCATGCGTTCCTCCGTGCATCTCTCTCTCTCTCTCTTCTAAGCCCGCCTGTCTTTTAGGTTAACGTAGTGTATATAATGAAATTAATGCTAGTATTATATCTAGGTCATTATGCAGTTTGCGTATCTCAAGGTTTTCTAAGAAACACAGTACCAGTTTTATTTTTAGACACGCGTGCAGTTTATGCAGAAGGAGCAGAAAAAGGGGTTTTCTTGTTCAGCCATTATGGCGTTCTACAACACAAGTGTACGCTATTGGGAAAGCACTGGTCTGTCACCATTCTTCTTTCTTTCTATTAAATTACTTCGTTAGGCTTTACATTTATGTTCTAATTTATATATGGATATTAAGAATTTCACGACAAATACCAGACGAAAAATGACGTTAATCTAGCATTCATACGCCAGATTGTGACACAAGAACAGATAACCCATATAACCGAATATAACATCGATCAATCAGTGTTCTGTCCCTTAGACTAAGAATCATTGATTCTTAAATAAAATACTTTTCATCAGACAAATAGTTATACTTTACATTTGTATGCCTACCAACAGTATTCTGTGCGTCACAGACTACCACACAAAAGAATCTGTGCGCAACAGACTACTACACCCCCCGGGAAAAAATATGAAAATCTTTTTTTTACATCTGAGAGCAACATACAATAGGCTCACGACGCACGTATAATGCGCAGATGAGAAATATCGGCGATTAATTACGCCAAATTAAGGCAAAGCCGAAGTATAGCTCGACCGGTGAGAATATATCTCAACATCTCAGAGAAAGTATTTCTCTAAGTATAAATATTTCAAGGAAGGTGTCTCCAACGCATACTACAATACTGGCAATGACACAATGTATACAATAATTTCAATTACAATTTCATATTAAGTACCATAAGTTCATGATTGACAAAAGAAAAATCATCAACAGAGTATCGGTGAATATACATTAGTGAACTGCTAAGTGTTTATACAATCACTATATCATATATTACAAATGTGTACATATTTTGATACAGAAAAAGAACTGTTGTAAAGTTAGGCACATTAAGAAGTCCAAGATTTAACAGTTAGGTGGAATCATGTGGGTATCCAGACAGAATGTCTGCCATCACATTTTCTGAACCACGGATAGCTCGCACCGAGAAATGAAAAGGTTGAAGAGCAATGGCGTATCGAGTTGATCTCGAGCTCTTCAAGTTTTTACTTTGAATAGCCGTAAGAGCTTTCTGGTCAGTTTCCACTATGAAATGCGCACCAAGAAGGAATCTTTGAAGTTTGAGAATTGACCAAACCATCGCCAAAAGTTCACGGTCTAAAACCGAGTAATTCCTCTCTTTGTAATCTTTTTTCTTCAGCCTCAGCTTCTCTTTTTTTGTTTTTCCATTTCCAACTGGAATCGCCTTTCCTCCACTTACATCTGCAAGTTCTTTTGTTCAGTCTCAGCTTTCAGTTTATCAATTTCCAATTTTTGTGCCTTGTCATATTGACTTGTAGCATACTCTTCCAACTTATCACCAGTCTCGCCTAGGGATTTCCCTAGCTCAATAAAGTAATCCAAAGTCGACATAATGTCTAACAATATGTGACTAGTTGTTACCTGAAAAAATTAATGAAATTTATTCCACCGTGAATGAGAGCAAGTTTTAATAAACTTGAATAATCAGCTCCCTTTACCCCAATCTCTGTGGGAGACAAGCCTTTAATAAGGTCTTGTATACTCACTTGTATAATAATAATAATAATAGTAATAAACTACAAGTTTATTCTATACTACAAGTGTACTACACAGCTAGTAGTGTATGATCAAATATACCTTATAGCATATGTCAACCAACAACATAAACAAAGGACAATCAAGAAAGACAACATGGAAACATTCGCAGAAATCAAATAAGTTAAATAGGAAAACTGAAGAAAATATTCACAGAACCTGTGATGACAACCGCGAGGAAATAAACAACACAAATGACGTCACAGTGTATAAATATAAAGTTGTATAGAACTAAATGACAGGAAAGATGAGACCTACAAATACAAACAAATCAAAACAAAACTAAAGAACAGAAAAAATATTACAAAAACAACGAAGAAAAAAAAACACGTCGTCACAACTAACAACAATAGCAACAAATTGTCGCTAGCAAATTTTCAATTAAGAAAATTCGCGCCTATAGAACACTAATATAAGCCCTCTATGACGTGGGAAATCTTATATTAGCCACCTTACCCAACCGCCCACGGACATATACACAACACTAATATGCAACATGTAAACATTTAAACATAAATATATATATGTCATATGATGTAATGTAATGTGTTGCACGGAAGGCTCAGATGTAATCACACAATAGTATTATAATTAACAATAATCATTCTGGCTTTAACTATTACAAAGTTCAATATAGTGTAGAACACCAGAAGATCCACCGTTGAAATATAAGCACTTCTCGCTAACACAGTTAATGCTTTCTAATACCCTGCTGTGCAATGATGTCTGTTCTAACACAAATGTCAACAAGCGCTGACCTAGTTACTGCCTCTGCTTGACAGGTCAGGTCACGTAACGAAACTGCTGACTAGCTGACATCGACTGTAGACTTGTAATGCTGGTGTTTATGTGTGTCGTATGCGTCCGCAGGAAACGATCTGTCATCAGTAGCTGACTTCTGGCAATGTCCACTGTGCAGGTTAGACCAAGAAATCTGGCCTACCACATTGATAAGGGCGTTTTTGTGTGATGTTACTGCTTTCATCAGGTCATACTGGACACATAAATGAATGGTCAACTCGTTCCGACACAGTGCTGACATCGAGTGAGAACGTAGATGTAAAGGACGCGAATGTGTGTGCAGTTCTGTTGAGTTGACAAGTCACTCACTCAGTCATAGTTAGAAGTCAATAAAGGGTAGACTGCTGATGACGTTTCATACATTTAATAATGGACGTACACTTCGACATCACGATTACAGTCACTTGAACAGGTTGGCAAAAAATCATCGTATACTTGAAAAATGGGTGACAATATCAGATGTGCATTTATGTGGCATGTAAATATAATGGAACGATAGTAGGCAAGCACTCAATATTCTGGTTGTCTATCGTCTCATGCTTCAACTGACTAATCGCGTCAGTTAAGGTGGATACATAATCATCAACAATGGTTCACTGTCGGAACCTTCTCCTGGCTAAGTTTCTCAAGCCGTAAATTCATCAAATGTTTATAGCAACAATGTTACACCACAGTAGTGGGTTTTCATAATATATAGATCTCTGTACCGCTTACAATGGCGGGATCCAAAAAATGGCTCTCCTCCGTGAGCTTCGCTCATCAGATAATAGGACCTTTTCTGATAATAGGAATTTTCTAGTTCTGCTGCTAGGCTGGTTACATAACAATCGTCATCTTCACGTCATCTTCATCTGTAGTCAACAATCCTAGATGTACGATAATACGTCTCTCATCTAGGCTTAGCAAAAAAGTTTAGCAAAAAGGTTTTGGTTTTACCTGGCTTTAGGAAAACACACACAAGCGAATAACGCACGCCATTCCTTGGCGTTAATAATGAACATTAGGAGAATCTCTGATACTACAGTCATACAGAGAAACAATCTCCTTCCTAGAATAAATCACAGAGATCAATCTTCAGACATTCTAGTCGACCAGCCCATAGTAGTGACGACATGACAGCAACTTCCCTGTCGACACCCCAAATCGACGCATGCCCAGAAATGCCTTTGACCCCAGAGTTCAGCTCAAAAAATAGACCGACATGGAAATACAAAGATACAAAGATATAAGACCGAATTACCTTAAATAGACAAGGAATAAATATAAATTCGGGCCATAAACATTTTAAGCAAGACCAATCTGTTTCTGGCCATACCAGACGAAAAATGACGTAAATCTAGTATTCATACGCCAGATTGTGACACAAGAACAGATAACCCATATAACCGAATATACCATCGATCAATCAGGGTTCTGTCCCTTAGACTAAGAATCATTGATTCTTAAATAAAATACTTTTCATCAGACAAATAGTTATACTTTACATTTGTATGCCTACCAACAGTAATCTGTGCGTCACAGACTACTGTGGTGAAGTGGGATGTTATAAATACTTATAGGGAACTTAGTGTACTGACTGAGATCAGCTGTGAAGGTATCTATATCTATTAAGAGTAGTGTATTATAGATAACCTTACTTGCTACCACATATCTATATATCTCAGTCAGAATTATTCTGGAATAGTGTGATGCTACGTTATGTGTCTAGGGTATGTGTATGATGAAGTGTAAGTCACAACAACAGACAGATAAACAATTTAATTTAATCCACTACTCTTGACAACACTGTGACACTCACATACATATAACACTCTACAAAGATATCTTAAAAGAGTCACTGATAAACTTTCAAATAACAATATGTATTCATTACTGGCATGAATGAATATGTGTCCTGATTCAACTACAAGGGAACCAGGAATCACAATCAATTTAAATTACAAGTTATGTACAGAATGTATTTAATATGAATATTGTAGTGACATATATTATTACAAATGTTCTATGTGTGTCAGTTGTGTAGTAGTAAAATGAGGTAATACTGGTTTTGTTTTGTTCAAGCTCTGTTGGTAGTTGTCATCATGACTTCAATAGTTTGTCTTAAGGAAATTAGTATTGGAGATGTTCTCAGTTCCTGATATTAAGACAATTAATTTCCCCTCTTAATATTATTTTTACTAAGTCATTTCAAGATGAGGGGATATAATGTTGAGCTCAGCTGGCCAATTCGCTTATCTGGCGTGATGGCGGCAGGAAAGGACTCCTCTGCTCGAATTCTCCTCTGGGCTCAGGAGACACCTCACTGATAGCTAAAAAGACCAAGGAGTATGCTGTCCGACACTGGATTCAGCAAAGCTCTGACCAGGTGCTGCTCAGTACCATCAAGACCACTGTCCCTGAAATCAAGAAGGATGTACCTTCTACTTCATAACTAACTTAAACTCTCTTGTTACATTGATCACAACACAGCACAAACATTGAGTTCAGAGCATTAGGCCAACTGTCAGCTTCATTTGAAATACTTTATTCCAGTATTACCCTTCTTAATGGTTACTACGCCTCTGCACTTCCAGCATTATTTCTTTCTAGTCAATCATCCAGGTGTCAGTGTACTGTTTGGCCATTCCATGCCGTTTTACTTCTCTCCGACACCCTCTGTTCAGGCTGGAGCATTACAGGCTTTACCTCACGTTGGCCACTGAACTACACATATATATACAGGCATAAATCAACAATTTACATTCAATTTTCATTAAAAGATATTGAATGGTTCAAGCTTACCACAATTCATACGAATAAACACAGATACGTTGATTAGCAATGAATTCTGGCACAAACTGGCACAAATTCCCATCTGCTTATCTTCCAGGCTTTTATTGAGCAAAATATAAGCTGGCTTCAACGCACTGATGCTTTATCAAGCTATTTTAAACAAGTGGTTTCGAACTAACGCTCCCAAGTGTGTATATCAGCGAGTCTGACCAATGAGCCCCGTTTCGACAAGTGTTTGAAAAAATGTTACCTTTCCCCGTTTCCCCTAACAACCAAGATAGTATTTATAGCCCGACCAATCGTGGTTAGGCTTTCATTTGTTGCGCTCCAATCAATTTGGAGTTTACATGGTAGGCTATTTCTGTAACGTAAATTTTTTTCAAACACGTTAAAAAAAAATCTTATGAGCAGAAATGATTTTATGCTGTCAGGCACCCCCAATATTTTATTTTGGGTATAATTTATTAATTCCTGGACTATTTGCGTAACGTTTTACATATTATTTGTCAGCAAGCCCTAAGGAACCCAAAAATACAAATTTAAAGGAGCTACGTGGCTGCATTCAAAATATGCAATTTCTTCTACCTCCTGTTTCGAAGATGTGCTGTCTGGGTACTGTTATGTTCTCAACCGTAAACCCATCTAATGTTATCTTTTCTAATAAGAGTTTTTTATGATTTATAAACCTAACTCTGGGAAATGGTAGTGTATTTTATCACTGTCCGTCTGAAAAAAAATTAGTGCATGTAGACTTACACGCGTGATGCATGCGTTCCTGATTTCCAGCCCTCCCCTCTCTCTTTATCCTTTTGTCCATCTGTTCGTTCGTTTTGGTAACGCAGTATAATTAATGTTAGGATTAATTTAGGTCATTACGCAGTACGTCTCAATGTTTTTCTTAGAAATGCAGCACACGTTTCATTGAAGAAGGCGGGTAATAATACAGTAAGCTTTTATATCAACGTGAAAGCGTTACAATTTGCAGACGAAGCAGAAAACAAGGGGGATTTCGAGTACATTCTTTGTGACAGCACTGTTATTTTACCATTGCTCTTCTCTTTATTAATTTTATTTGTTAGGCTTCATATTTACCTAATAATTTATATATGTGGATTAGAATATTTCATGACACCTCCCCCCTTAAAACAGACATTATATGTCAGTCCTTTATTCTATATACACATAGAGAAATTTATTATTATTTCTGGGGTTTACGGTGATTCTCATCACACGGATGGCGGCTTAAAAAATCAGCTCCCAAATTGGTTTTTCCAGATATATACTCAATGCTAAAATTATATGGAGCCAGAAGCAAAGACCATCGGAGTAACCTAGAGTTCTCATGCTTAGCCTGTGCTAAAAACGATAAAGGTTTGTGATCTGTTTGCAACTTAAATGCCTTCCCATATAGATAAATATTGAATTTCTTTATTGCCCATATTACTGCAAGACATTCTTTTTCGCTAGTTGAGTAGTTGATTTCAGCTTTATTCAACTTTCTGCTAGCATATGCCACTGGGCTTAATTCCCCATCCAATGCATCTGATTTCTGTAGTAGAGTTGCACCTAGCCCAATATTACTTGCATCCGTCCTTACTATGAATTCTTGACTTAAGTCAGGTAATTTCAAAATGGGTTTACTTGTGAGCTTTTCCTTCAATTCTTGGTAAGTCATTTCACATTGTGGTGTCCATGTAATGCGATCTGGATGTCCTTTACGTGTCAATTCAGTTAACGGTGCACATATGGAATTAAAGTTTTTGATATACTTCTGGTAGAAACCACATAATGAGACAAAGGATCTCACGTCCTTCTTGGTTTGTGGTCTCGGGGCTTTCTGTAGTTTCTCTAAGTTCTTTGGGTCAGGGGTCATGTTTCCCTGATAAACTGTGTGTCCCAAAAATTCCAATTCTTTACATCCAACGCAACATTTGGTTGGTCGGGCTGTTAAATTTGCCTCCCCAAGTCGAGTAAACAGCATGTTCAGAGAGTCAATGTGTTCCTCAAATGTTTCTGTTGCTATAAGGATATCATCCATAAAATTTGTTATACAGGGATTATTCAGAGGATCCAATAATTTTCTCATCATTCTAGAGAAGACACTAGGCGCATTCTTCAATCCAAATGGCAATCTATTAAACTCATAGTGTCCTTCTGAGGTACTAAAAGCTAGGTATGGTCTAACCTCAGGCTTTACTGGAATCTGATAGTATCCTTTACTCAGATCCACTTTTGAGAAGTATTTAGCTTTATTTAGTCTGGCAAACAGCTGATTTGTATCCGGCAATGGATCCACCTGTCCTTCTGTAATAGCATTCAGTCTCCTGTAATCTATACAGAGTCTATGTTCTCCAGAGGGCTTCCTTAAGAGTACCACCCCGGAACTATACGAAGACTCACTGTGCGAAATAATTCCTTCCTTCAACAGATAGTCTATCTCTTCCTTCAAAGCTTTTTCCTTAGCAAACGGAATCGAATATGGTTTCATACAGACAGGTGTGGAGTCTATGAGTTTCATATCATATTCCAATAGGTTTGTATGCCCTGGTCGGTCTGTTAACACCTCTGCATGATTATTTAGAACCTGTTGCACTCTCTCTTTCTGAGTTTTCGTTAAATGTGTACTGATTTTCACCTGTGCTGCTGTCTCACAGGGGTGTAATGGATATTCAAATGATGAAAGTGGTTCCTTTTTCATCTCCATGGCGATGGACAAGGTCAACAAGTGTGTCTCTTCCTGATGTTCTCTTTCCAAATATTTCTTCAGGAGATTCACATGATAGATTTCTTCTTTCCCCTTCTTATCTATCTTATAATTTGTTCTAGACACCTTCTCTAGAACTGTATATGGACCCTGCCATCCAATTTGTAACTTATTCTGACTCCCGGGCAAAAGAAGCAGTACCTTCTCTCCCACAGCCAAATTTCTGTCTTTCGCCTTCCTGTTATAATAGGCAGCATGTTTCTTCCTGGCTTGTTTCAAATTTTCATTGGCAAGTTTCCAGCCAGTTTTTAACCGAGTGGTCAGCTCATTCACATATTGGTATGAAGATGTAATGTTTTCCTCTGCCTTTTCATCAGTCCACGTTCTTAACAAAGCTACATATGGACCTTTAATTGTGTGGACCTATTTGTCCATGCACCGGTATGGTCTCTTCCACTCGAAGCTTTATAGTGATGATTTTTCCTCCCAGAATTATCATTCACAAAACGACCGCTACCAATTTTTCTCTTGGGGCTGTCTCCCCACTTAAAATTCTTGATGAGAGATTTCCTCCCTACATCCTCTTCCTCCAGTTTGTTTAAGTCCGATTGAGGGATTGTCGGCTTATCCTGGGGTAAGACATCTTTTTGCACTCTCCGCATAGTGGCCATTGTAAAACAGTTAAGTGAAGCTTGTCCGTGAAAAGGGGCTTCCCATTCCATTTGGTCCACTTTTTCAAATCTATTTTTCTTTTTATTATCAGGCCTAATTTTGCTCCGGGGCGTGTCCAGGTCCTGATCCATGTTCCCACTTGTGGGTGTTCCCTCATGTGCTATGCTACACCTTTCTACAAAATTTTCAATGTCCCATCTTGCTTTGGGCCAATAATAATTGTGAGCCACCTTTTGAATGATGGTACCTATTTTCTCATGGTCCCCATCTGGTTTCACATGTAGACTCCTTATTAATTCTGTCCTATATCTTTTTGGAAGAACCAGCTGTCCGTGACCATTGGATCTAGCTCCAGTCTTCCTATACATCAACTTGTTTTTCATGTAAAAATCTCCCTTGCCTGGAGTTGTATGACAAGTTGACAATTTTCTGAAACAAGGCTTGAGTGTTTTATCCCCAGCCTGTGCCTTCCTCATCTCTTCTGGAGTGGTATCTAACATAATATCCTCCTCCTGTCTTGAGGTCGACCTGACCTGAAGGGTTGCCATATACACAGGTTTCCTTCTGCAACGGTCAGTGTCATGATTGTCCATCTGACAATTCTTACACCACCTTTTTCCTTGGTTGAAAGATTTTCTTTCATTATATTTCCTTTCATCGAATTGTGGGAATTTATTTTTATTTTCATACCGTGGCCTATCAAATTGGTGCTTACCTTTATTTTGATCCCTAGGATCAAATTTATTAAAGTTCTGTGGTGCCCTAAAGTTATCCACCTGTTTCTTTTTATTACCTGTTACCTCTGCTTGAGCTGCTTGATACCTTTCAGCAACATTTAGCAACTCACCCAGCCTCTCTGCACCTTGTTCCATGAGAAACTTTCTCAGGTCTGGAGCCATGGACTCTCTTAGTTGCTCTATAAGGACCATTTCCTTAAGATCTTGGGTTTTCCCCAGAGAAGTCCATTTCTCCAAGTATGTCTCGATTCGTGCAGAGAACTGGTGATAGGTTTCACCTGACAGTAGTTTAGCATTCCTAAATTTTTTCCTGTAAAACTCTGCATTCTTTTCATACCTTAACAAAAGAGCCTGCTTTAGCATGTCATAATTTTCCTGATCACCTCTGCTCATTTTTGCAAAAACTTCATAAGCTGCCCCACGAAGTCCCTGAGATAACTTTAAGCTCCACCTTTCTCTCTCTAACCCATACGTGGTAGCTAATAGTTCGTACCTATTTATATAGCTCTCAATATCATCGTCTTTCTCAACAAAATGATCTAAATGAAAGTTCATAGCTGAGGTCGAGGCTCCCTGAGTAACCGTAGCATCAGAGGCAAAGGGACTGGCACCATTTTCAGGAGCATGGCCTTGAAACTCAAACTCCCTTAGTCGTAACTCATGTTCCCTTTGTAATCTCTTCTCCTCCTTTTCTGCTTCCCTCTCTGCAGCTAATCTCTTCTCTTCTCTTTCTGCAGCTAATTTCTTCTCTTCTCTTTCTGCAGCTAATCTTTTGTCTTCTCTTTCTGCTTCCAATTTCTTAGCCTCTTTGTCAGCCTCAATCTGCAACCTCTTAGTCTCAGCCTCAGCTTGCAACCTCTTAGTTTCCCTTTCAGCCTCTAACCTTCTTTCGGCTTCTTTTTCTAATCTTCTTTCTTCGCGTTCAATAAATTTGTCACATTCCGTTGTGACATAGGCAACCATAACTTGCCCATCTAATCCTAACTCTTTTGCAGTCTGAACCGCAGCAGATCGAAATTTGGCCAGGTCCGCCATTGTCTATCAGGTAAATTTTTATAATGTCTACCCAACAATTCAATTTCTAACTATATATCTAATGGACAACACAGGCACCGTGAGCTCAACCTTATTTAATTCCACCCAAGGATACCTTTTAATTCTTATATTCCCTGAAGTGAATTACCCCCAATATTTTTAATAGTTAAAGATTCAAAATCCCAAGAGCGAGACCCCAATATATGTGGTGAAGTGGGATGTTATAAATACTTATAGGGAACTTAGTGTACTGACTGAGATCAGCTGTGAAGGTATCTATATCTATTAAGAGTAGTGTATTATAGATAACCTTACTTGCTACCACATATCTATATATCTCAGTCAGAATTATTCTGGAATAGTGTGATGCTACGTTATGTGTCTAGGGTATGTGTATGATGAAGTGTAAGTCACAACAACAGACAGATAAACAATTTAATTTAATCCACTACTCTTGACAACACTGTGACACTCACATACATATAACACTCTACAAAGATATCTTAAAAGAGTCACTGATAAACTTTCAAATAACAATATGTATTCATTACTGGCATGAATGAATATGTGTCCTGATTCAACTACAAGGGAACCAGGAATCACAATCAATTTAAATTACAAGTTATGTACAGAATGTATTTAATATGAATATTGTAGTGACATATATTATTACAAATGTTCTATGTGTGTCAGTTGTGTAGTAGTAAAATGAGGTAATACTGGTTTTGTTTTGTTCAAGCTCTGTTGGTAGTTGTCATCATGACTTCAATAGTTTGTCTTAAGGAAATTAGTATTGGAGATGTTCTCAGTTCCTGATATTAAGACAATTAATTTCCCCTCTTAATATTATTTTTACTAAGTCATTTCAAGATGAGGGGATATAATGTTGAGCTCAGCTGGCCAATTCGCTTATCTGGCGTGATGGCGGCAGGAAAGGACTCCTCTGCTCGAATTCTCCTCTGGGCTCAGGAGACACCTCACTGATAGCTAAAAAGACCAAGGAGTATGCTGTCCGACACTGGATTCAGCAAAGCTCTGACCAGGTGCTGCTCAGTACCATCAAGACCACTGTCCCTGAAATCAAGAAGGATGTACCTTCTACTTCATAACTAACTTAAACTCTCTTGTTACATTGATCACAACACAGCACAAACATTGAGTTCAGAGCATTAGGCCAACTGTCAGCTTCATTTGAAATACTTTATTCCAGTATTACCCTTCTTAATGGTTACTACGCCTCTGCACTTCCAGCATTATTTCTTTCTAGTCAATCATCCAGGTGTCAGTGTACTGTTTGGCCATTCCATGCCGTTTTACTTCTCTCCGACACCCTCTGTTCAGGCTGGAGCATTACAGGCTTTACCTCACGTTGGCCACTGAACTACACATATATATACAGGCATAAATCAACAATTCACATTCAATTTTCATTAAAAGATATTGAATGGTTCAAGCTTACCACAATTCATACGAATAAACACAGATACGTTGATTAGCAATGAATTCTGGCACAAACTGGCACAAATTCCCATCTGCTTATCTTCCAGGCTTTTATTGAGCAAAATATAAGCTGGCTTCAACGCACTGATGCTTTATCAAGCTATTTTAAACAAGTGGTTTCGAACTAACGCTCCCAAGTGTGTATATCAGCGAGTCTGACCAATGAGCCCCGTTTCGACAAGTGTTTGAAAAAATGTTACCTTTCCCCGTTTCCCCTAACAACCAAGATAGTATTTATAGCCCGACCAATCGTGGTTAGGCTTTCATTTGTTGCGCTCCAATCAATTTGGAGTTTACATGGTAGGCTATTTCTGTAACGTAAATTTTTTTCAAACACGTTAAAAAAAAATCTTATGAGCAGAAATGATTTTATGCTGTCAGGCACCCCCAATATTTTATTTTGGGTATAATTTATTAATTCCTGGACTATTTGCGTAACGTTTTACATATTATTTGTCAGCAAGCCCTAAGGAACCCAAAAATACAAATTTAAAGGAGCTACGTGGCTGCATTCAAAATATGCAATTTCTTCTACCTCCTGTTTCGAAGATGTGCTGTCTGGGTACTGTTATGTTCTCAACCGTAAACCCATCTAATGTTATCTTTTCTAATAAGAGTTTTTTATGATTTATAAACCTAACTCTGGGAAAGGGTAGTGTATTTTATCACTGTCCGTCTGAAAAAAAATTAGTGCATGTAGACTTACACGCGTGATGCATGCGTTCCTGATTTCCAGCCCTCCCCTCTCTCTTTATCCTTTTGTCCATCTGTTCGTTCGTTTTGGTAACGCAGTATAATTAATGTTAGGATTAATTTAGGTCATTACGCAGTACGTCTCAATGTTTTTCTTAGAAATGCAGCACACGTTTCATTGAAGAAGGCGGGTAATAATACAGTAAGCTTTTATATCAACGTGAAAGCGTTACAATTTGCAGACGAAGCAGAAAACAAGGGGGATTTCGAGTACATTCTTTGTGACAGCACTGTTATTTTACCATTGCTCTTCTCTTTATTAATTTTATTTGTTAGGCTTCATATTTACCTAATAATTTATATATGTGGATTAGAATATTTCATGACAACTACCACACAAAAGAATCTGTGCGCAACAGATAGTAAGGGTTTTGGAAGTAAATAGTTGATTCACTGATGCTGGGGAGAGTAAGGACAGACTCTTTTACGACAATCTTTTTTCTCAATCTACTCCTTAAACTCTCCTGGCTAAACAATTATTTGCCAGTTTCCAAACACTCCTGCGCTCACACCAATTTGGTGCTTCAAACACACGGACGCTACGTGAATACAAACTATAGTAAACAAATATGGGTAATTTGGGCTTGGGCCTTCCAACACAAAACTAAAAGTTTTATGATGTTTATTTATCGTTACAATCAGTCCCAACATAATGTAACCCAACAGTAAATTTAATTACTCTGAAAAGAGGTGTTACAATACTAGGTATGGGTGGTAGAAAAAAGTCCTGTTATTCTCAATTTGTTTTTCTTTTTTACTAAGCAAATGTAAGGGGCGGGAATAAACAAAGTTAAAAAAAATCCCACTTAATGGAACAATACAGTAAAAGTATCTACTAGGTAGGCAAATTAAAATGGTTGTAAAATAAATCTCATGTCATTCATGCGCGCTCGTGATGGCCAACACACTCATTTGCTCACACACACTTACCGATCGTAGAATCTGGCACTCCATAGAAAATACACAAACATCCATTAAACACTTGACATAGGTAGTGTCTTTTTCTTCAGTGTCCAGCCCCAGATTGTCAGGTTTATGCGTTAGTACAGTCCCGAAATCGCTGGAAAAGTGAAGCCTAAGTGTTCTTTAGTTTTGTTGTGTTAAAAGGAAAGTTCTATGGGGATGTCACGGTCTCACAGATACAGGTGGTGAAAATGGTGGGGTCTCATGTATTATCACGGCTGGTGGTAGGAAAAAACTTTGTTGCGTGATGACGAAAACTGTCAGTGTTCTTCAATGATATTTCTTTTCCACAGTAGAACAGTAAAATTATGTGTATCGTTTCTGGCAATGTTCTTCTCCAGATTATCTTTTACAGACAATATTTATTTAGAGTTTTTAAAAAAATGTTCTTGGGTGTGCTTTCTTTCATGTAATTATGACAGCTAGGCCGCATAGGACTGCCACAAGATTATATTTAAAAATGTTTATAAGAATCTCTGAAGGTAGAACCGAGTCTGGAGGACTCTATATAATTTATTGCTGGGACGCAAAGGTTGTATGATCGATCTATATGAAAGATAGAAAACATGTAATTCATACGGAAAAATCAAATAACATTCTAAAGAGCGATAAATTTACCGTTAAGACTATTATATACACTCGCGTATTTAATTATATATATTAAGAAAACACTTCGCGAGTCTAATGGTTAAAACACACATCAGTAAGTAGAACTTAACTTAATTAATTAGTTATAAATTCCTTCGCGACTTTAAAAGTAAATTTAAGCATTTCAGCATCTATTATCTTTGGAAATATTGTAATAGATATATCCTAAAATCTACCAATGGAATTTTTGACATGAGTTTAATTTAATAGATTTAAATTAACACAACTCCAGTGAAATAAAAATGAATGAACTAGACCACTGATCACTAGAAACTAATATATATTATACTGTTTAGCACAGAATAACTACACTCCAATATAGCCAAAAATGCAGAGGGAATTCTATCTGGATTCAACTATACGCTAGTGAATTTTAAAATCTCTGGCAAACGAATGATAAAATGGCATTCTACAGGGTCTCTATATATATGAAATGGAATGACAGATCGGGGGGACATGTTAAAATTTCACACTTTTTAAGAACTCAGGGAAAATTCGAGATTCTAGCCGCCCGTCCCCCGTTCGGTTATCCAATTCTGTGATCGCTTCGTCTTTCTGTTCGTTCCGTCTTTCGAGCAAGTCCAGCGCTCTCCTCTGATTCACACTGCCGTGTTACCTAGCAGCGGGAAACTGCATCGTCTGTTTTGGGGACTAACGTTGCCTCTTTGATTGTTAACCGCTTTCATCGTTTTGACTTAGGCAACGCCTTTAAGGCAGGTACGAAGAAAGGTGTAGCAAAATGCTTGCTTATGATCGCTCTAGAGGTTTCAGTAGGCGTGGCTTTACCTCCCCTTTAGACAAAGCAATGTCCGGAATGCACAGAAGATAAACTGTCTACCTATTAATTAGCAAACGTAGTGGCAAGTCCACTCGGCTCAGATTCATATTAATGAGCCCAGGTGGAGTTCCACGTTTCTGTTGTGCATTGCTAATGAGCCCAGGTGGAAGAATTCCCGTTGACGAAAAAATTACAACAATATTCAGGGGTACTGATGCTACGAGCAGGGTCAGCTGCGTTTCATCGTCACAGATGCCCCTTATCAACAACATTATTTTTAACAGCCATAGATTGGTTATGCGCCAGACGACAGATGGCAGTCCAAGAGGAATTAGATAGACAACGTTTTCTACACTGGGAGACCTGGAATATGCAGATGACATTGCACTTCTCGCGAATTCACATCAACACATCCAAGAAAAAACCGATAGACTGAATATATATATATATATATATATATATATATATATATATATATATATATATATATATATATATATATATATATATATATATATATATATTATATATATATATATATATATATATATATATGATAGGGAACTCTATACAGCGCGATATAACAGGGGCAATCTGATCATCAGAAGTTGTCCGCCCGTCTATCAGGTGTTTCGGCCCCTTACTCTCCTTTTCACTCTTTGGGGGGGGGGGGGGCGCTCACCTGGGTCATGACTCCCAAGTTTCAGCCTCCTGTTGTCTAGTGTAGAAAATTGAACCCACTCCACCTTGGTTGCAGCTTTAAAATCACAATTTTCCGCCAGCTGGAGGCAATTTTGAAAGTAACCCCTACGTTGACAACAAATTACTGTCCCGAGTTCCATAGCCCATTGTGGTCGTTCCAATGCACACCACAACCAGGGACTGATATTGACACACCGGCGAGGAGCCGACGAGGTGTGAAATGACTGCGAGCTGGCAACTGAAATTTACTTGCACCCGACACGCACCCCATATAATACACCACGGGTTACCTGTAAGCTACAGTTCTTTTAAAAAGGTGACGATAAACTCACAGTAGTGCGAACTTAGAAAAAAAAAATGCAATTTGCTGTATGTTTCCTGTACCGCAGGTGGGGCTAGACTTTCCCAACAAAAAGATGAACAACAAAAAGTCAAAACAAAATGCGAATTTACAAATAGTCATGAAGAAAATAAAGAAGACGTAGAAAGACGTTGCATGGATAGCACAGAATAGCAAGTTTTGGCGTGTAAAGGTTAAAGGTTTGTTATCATAAACATGTAAATTCAGTCACGAAACAAGTATTACTTTACTGTAAAATATGCATTCATAATATATAGTCACTTAATGAAATGAGTTTCATGCAGTAATCATTTCTATAACGGGAGATTAATTGTCCAAGTCTAATGTAGGGTTTCTTTACCGGGATTCCACAGAATCGTGGGGTTCCGCGTGATGTTGCTAGGGGTTCCGCGAAATATCGTAATTTCAAAACAAAAAAAAAAAACCAAATAAAACAAAAGTGATTTATTCCAAGTCTTGCATAAAACTGTGTATTAGGCTATATTTTTTTTTATTAATATTACTCTGGTATTTGAATTTCAGTAACTTTAAAATAAAACATTGTAAATACATTTTTATCTTCCAAATTGTGTTAATTAACTTACTTACTTAGTCGTTCCCCTTCTACCGTGAGGTGTAGAGGTTTGGAAGAGAGAGCGCCAGACTATCCTATCGGCTGTCTTCCTCCTGGCCTGGTTCCATTGTAGGCCACCGTCCTTCAAGGCTTGCCTAATTTTGTCCTCCCAGCGGACTCTGGGTCGTCCTGGAGGTTTGGATCCCTGGCTCTTAGTTTCTCATGCTTGTCGTGGTAGCCGATTTTCTCCCATTCTGCAGACATGGCCAAACCATCTTAGTTGGGACGGTTCTACTTGGGTCTGCAGGGGGTGGGATTTTAGGCCTTGACGTATCGTCTGGTTGCGGACCATGTCTCTTCTTGTTACTTCAACCACCTTCCCCAGATACCTCATTTCTGAGGTTTGGATCTGGCTTTTATGGGTTGTAATCATTGCCCATGACTCGCATCCATATGTCAAGACTGGGACATAGGTGGAGCGGTATACAGCCATGTTCGTTTTCTTACTAACCTCTCTCTTGCTGAGGAATCCTCGATTTATGGCCTTAAAAAGTCTCCCAGCTGCTGCTTTAGAGTGGCCAACTCTTCTTTGATGACTCCCTTTCGGTCTATAATGGCTCCGAGATATTTAAAGTGGTCGACCTGCTCCAGGACCTGTTCTCCCAGCTTAATCTGGTGTCTTCTTTCTTCTCGTGATATCACCATGGATTTTGTTTTAGAGCTACTTATGACCATCCCTCTCTTCTCCAGCTCTTCCTTCCAGACTTGCAGGTTTGATTGGAGATGTGCCTCTGATTTAGCAATCAGGGCAACATCATCAGCAAATGCCAGCTCCGAAATACATACCTGTCTCATCTTCCAGTATCCCACTGAATACTTTTTTGTTTTCTCCTTACATGACTTGATAACATCGTCCATGAGGAGTATGAAAAGATAAGATGACAGGATATCACCTTGTCTTACACCAGTGGTGGTCCTGAACTCTTCTGACTTATGGTTTGCTGTCCTCACATAATTCCTGCAAGACATGTAGAAGCTCTGTATAGCATGAATCAGAGGAGCTGGAATGTTCTTCCTTGCCAAACAGTCCCAAAGTTTGCTCCAGGGGACCCTGTCAAACGCCTTTTCCAGATCTATGAAACAAAGATGGATCTCACTCTTATACTCAAGGGCCTTTTCACTCAACTGTCTGAGTGTGAAGATTAGGTCTTGAGTACTTCGGTTTGCTCGGAATCCGCACTGGACCTCATCCAATTGTGGCTCAGCTAGGCATCGGAGTCTCTGCTCTAGGATTCTAGAGTATATTTTACCAGGGACACTGAGAAGGGATATGCCTCTATGGTTTCCACATTGTCGATTGTCACCCTTTTTGAAAATTGGTGTTATGATGGCAATCTCCCAGTCCTTTGGTATGGTCTTGTTGCACCACGCTGCCTGTAGGACCCTTAAGAGTAATAGGCCGCCTGATGCTCCCATGTACTTAACTATTTCTGGTGTTATACCATCATGCCCTGCTGCTTTGTCCATCTTGATTTTCTCCAGTGCTGCCTTCAGTTCTTCCATCTTTATGTCATCTTCATCACCATTTGTTTCCTCTTCTGTGCTAGTGGTTATAATTTCTGATGCTTGACCTTGCTCACCATCAAGGAGTTCTGAGAAATATTCTTTCCATTTTTCCATTACTTCCTTCGGGGCAGTAAGCAATTTGCCTTGCTTGTCCTTTATAAATTTGAGAGGGCATTGTTTTCCTTCCTCATGTTCTTTAGGGTCTTATAGAATAATTTCTGCTTTTCTTGCGCATCTCTTTCTAGCTTTTCTCCAAATTCTTCCCAGGACTTCTGTTTTGCTGCTAGCGCCTTGTTCTTTGCTTCTGTTCTGAGTATCACATATTCTCTATATTTCTCTATTTGTCCTGTTGTGTTTTTAGCTCCTAAGTATTGTTTCCATGCTATTTTCTTCTCTCTTATTTTCTCTTTGAATTCCTCTGTCCACCAAGGTGTCCTCTTTCTCTTGTTCCCAAGTCGGACTTCACCACATGCTTCTGCAGCAGCTGTCTTTATGGGGGTCCTTGAATTTAAGCCACAGGGTTTCCAAGTCATCAGGTTGTTCTTCTGTGTTTCTCACCGCTGTAGCAATAAGCCCCTGATATCTGGTCTTAATTTCTGGCTCTCTCAGCTTGTAGGTCTTAATGCTCATTTCTTCCGTTCGTTTACTTGGTTTCTTGCGTGATGCTGGGCAGTTCCTAGGTTGAGCACCTCTTTCAGTTGTAAGCAGGTAGTGATCACTTCCAATCTCTGGCCTCCTCCAGACTCTTGCATCCCGAACATATTTGAATGAGCTCCTCCTAACAATGGCATAGTCGATCACTGACTTCTCATTCTTTGTTGGTTCACACCTAGTGTATGCATGTATGCGCTTATGGGAGAACTTTATGTTGGTAATGATCAGATTCTGCTCACTGCAGAATCTAAGGAGTCGCTTTCCATTGTCATTGAGAGTATCTTCTCCATATCTTCCGATAACTCCACCCCATCTAGCATGGTCATTTCCAACTCTGGCATTGAAATCTCCGAGCATGATAATTTAATCGAGGTAGTCATCCACTGTCCTTTGAAGCAGCACGATGAATTCCTCCTTGACCTCTGCTCTCTCATCCTTATTTGGCCCATACACTATGACCAGGTTGACTATGGTTTCTCCTTCTTTTAGTTTTACAACCATAATGCGCTCCGAGACAAAGTTCCATCCCTTGATACTATCTTTCTGGTTTTTGGCCACAATGCAACCCACGCCCCCTTTAGCTCTTTCAGATGTGGGTACACCACTGTATAGCAGCGTGTTGCCATCGAGATCCATGACTCCTTGTCCCTTTTTCTTTGTTTCGGTAGGATTTCTAGTTATGCTTTCCTCATCTCTTCCACCAGCTCCTCTTCCTTCCCATTTATACGTCTTGTGTTCCAAGTTCCATAAGTCGTAGTCCATAGTCCGTTCCAGTTCGTCGCCTTTAGAATCAGTCCGATTATCTCTCTTATATTGCTCGTAATCATAGTTTAAAGCAAACAGGTGATTGGCCTGTTGTGCCTTTGCATGGTGGAATGGCTGCCTCCTTACGGCCTCCATGCGTTAATTAAAATCAATTTAATACTTAAAAAAAAATTATATCTACCGAGCTTACCATAGAACAATTAAATCAATATTTGGCTTAATCTAAATAATTAATTATGTTGCATGATGAATTTTAAAAATTTATTAAAGGGAAAGAAACCGGTTAATTTCAAGAAAGGTAAGCTAAGCTCAATTACTTGATTTTTTTATTATTATTATTTTTGTGTGGTATTTTTTTGTTTCTCAAGATAGGTTGGACAAAACGTCATATTTAGTTTTAAGAAGGAAAGAAAATTACTTTTGCATAAACCATACATATTTCATTAGTATCTTGTAAAGTAGATAAGACTTTTAGGCCTACTTGGAGAAGGTTAAAACAAGCAAGTAGAATATTAAAAACTGGAAAGTACTAACTGACTTGCATTTAGAGTTGATATCCTTTGTGTGGAGGGGGAACCGCACCAGACGAGTAGGCTAATAAGTTGGCCAAAATAAAACAGATCCACAGTAAAAATCATTCTGTACTCGAAACAGCATTCACAATTGTTATTTGTGTCCCGGATTTGCCTCCCCCACTTTGCAGAAGCAGATGCTGTTCCGCAAATGCTGTCCAACAATGGCCAAAACTCAAGAGTATCTAATATGGGCCTTCAAAGGTGTCTCTTGGCAGAGTTGTAGATAGAAGGATAACGATGCTTCTATCTCAAGGGAGTTCCATAAGATATATCCGAAGTCAAGAACAATTCTGCATTGGCAGGGCAATTGTTAACTTATATCGGTCCGCCGCCATTTGTGAAGAACTAAATAATGATTAATTTCAGTTCGTTCAAGCCCCCACCTTGATTTACTCAGTGGAATTCTTATTATTATTTAGTAGCTCTGATTGAGTATATTTAGTGAAGTGACTAAGACAAACATGCAGCACATTCAAAATGACTAAATCGACGTTAAATTTGTATATTTACAAATAACAAATTTAACAGTCATTTAGGTTTTAACAAGGTTTTAAAGAAATGAATAATTAGTTATAAAAAAAGTTTATCATCACTGTTGTGACGGGATAGAAATGTGTAAAGGAGGTCACTTGGCAGCTTTTATGTGTTACTTAGCTGTCAGTGACGGTTATGCTCCTTCTGATGGTTTAGTTCTTGTTAGACTGACCACGCTCGTCGCTGGTCGAGGTTGTAGGGCGTAGTACGTTACCAGAAATGTCAGAGAGCGTCTACGAAGTTGGTCCCTCGTCTGTAAGCTCCGGTCACTTTTCCTTTCTTGTTCCAGAGATAGTACCTTTAACTGGTATCACCAACAACTATTGTTAAAGAATAGAAGCAAAACTCTCTCCTGAGTATTGCGTTTTCCGACACAGAGTTATGGGTCCCTTTCTCCTAAAATACCATCCCATCTATCTCAGAATTTATCTTTGATGAGAATTAAGCTTAATCCCTCGAGAGAAAACTTTCTTTACATTTGAATTGAATAGTTTTATATTTACTTTACATTCAAATGAAATGTTTAATAGTATAGATAGAATATGTTTACGTTTAACATCTTCACTGATTGAAAAGTGTTCACAATATAGATTGAATATGTTTTCATTTACATCTACACTGATTGAAAAACTTTGAAACTGTCATTAATTTTAAGGTAAATATGTTTACACAGGCATTTACACTGGTTTGAAAATGTAACGTTTATAATTAGAATGAACATCATTTCTTTCATCTTTCTCTCCCTGCTCCATATGGAACTTGGGACTACCTATGCTTTTAGTTCTCTGTAAGAAACTAGAAATAAAGCGGTCACCAGCCCGTGCAATGGTGGTTCATGAAATCCTCATTCTATATGCCGAGGTTGCCAGCCTCAAATGACTTGGACATCCACTAGCACTTTTCACATATTAATATTCACAAGGCAATATATACATATTAGTTCATATGTGTGGCAAATGAGGTTACTGGTGTTATTAATTAGGGGTGTACAATACATAGTTTGTGATCCCTTAATATCTCGTTACAACATCCTATACAGGGCTTGTCGTTCATACAATAGATAGGGTGTGCTTAACCTAGCACTGAAACCTGTGGATACATTCTTTCTAACATTCTCTACATGATTTTACATAATATTTAAACATTTATGGCACTGCAAAAGCCAATATCCCTTCTGGGTTACTGCACTGGCATGCGCAAAATTTGTAAGCCACTAGCAAATATTTTATGCCTTTCTTTCACTCCGGAAGACGTCATTCCTATTTTGGCTATCGTAACACAAATTGTGGCCTGCATGTTAATTAAAGCAATACAATTACTGATGGTGCCTTACCCTCAAACAAGAATATCACATATCATAAGCTTGACTTTGGCAGTTAATGGGTTCTACCACTGCTTTAAGTGTCCAGACGGCGAAAGCTTTGGTCACACAGGCTCTCCCGCTGATTTCAGCTTTAGATAGTTTTATTTTCAAATGGCGGTTGTTGCCAGCGAAATGTGAATTTTATTGCCCCCAAGCTACACCACGCCTTAACCAATCAGAACGCGTGTCAAAAAATTTCTAACTTTTCTCACGCAACCAAATTGAGAGTTTATAAATGTGTTTGTTCGTCTGTCTCAATTTTTATTTATACAATATCTTGGTTATTAATGGGTCAATTTTTAATATTAAAAGTGATTATTAAAGGGACCACTGTCCTCTATCTTCCTATATAGGTTTCCTTTACCCATTTATCCCCGTTTTCATGTTGGTAATTTTTTTCTAATTTATAGTGCTCTGTTGACTGAACTAAAATATTAATAAAATAGTTTTCTAAGACCAGATAATTTATTATAAGGGAACATTTTATGATATATATATTAACCAATATTAGGGCTACCCTTCAATACATCCCTGTTATTTATAACGAAATAAATTATCTAAGTTTCTTTTCAAACGCACAAGTTATGCTTGATTTCCATTGTAATCCACCTTCTCTCTCCCCTATAAAACGAGGTAACGAGTTGGTTCGCTGCCAAGCTTTACGGCTTTCGTCATAAATATTGGGAAGGGTCGAGCGTGTGCGTGTGTGTTTGGGAAGGGGGGGGGGGTGTATTTTTAGGCTTGGCGTTAGAAAATTCGAATGCTTTATTTTAAATGTTAGCGGTTGATTTGAAGATGGCCTTGAGACCAAGGTCAAACATGGAATTTATTTATAGATTTTAAACTGTAATAGTGGAAAATTCAAATTATTTTGTCCAATTTTTAGCGGTAGGTTTGACCTTGCCCTTGGCAATTTTTCAAATATAGTAGGAGTGGTTTATAGGTTGAGAATTTACGTTACTAGAATTTTGAATCGGGGAAATTTGAGCGGGGTGTTACACGGAGTTACTTTACTACACATCTTCCCTGTTAAAAAGCCTGCTCCACTAGTGCAGCTTTATGTTCTGTGTTACAATCCCGATCAAATTAACTCAACTAGGCTTTATGAGAATCCGGGGTTTCTGCAGGTGGGTGCCTACTCAAGAAATCTGCCCCAACGTTCTGCGAACCCGGAATATACTCAATGGTAAACGAGTAAAGTTGGATGAGCAGAGACCACCTTAACAAACGTGCATTACCATGTTTTGCCTGGGCCAGAAAAACCAGTGGCTGATGGTCGCTTTGGACGACAAAATGTCTACCATACAGATAGATCTGGAATTTCTTTATCGCCCAGACTGAAGCCAAACATTCTTTTTCTACAGTTGAGTAGTTTTGTTCTGCCCTGTTTAATTTGCGGCTGGCATACGCAACTGGGTTCAACTCTCCATCTCTCCTAATCCCACATTACTCGCATCCGTTCTCACCACGAATTCCTGACTCAAATCAGGTAATTTCAATATAGGCTTACTGGTGAGTTTTTGCTTTAACTCAATGTATGCCAACTCGCATTCTGCTGACCATTCTATTTTATCTGGTGTCCCCTTTCAAGTTAAATCCGTCAGAGGAGCACACACAGAGTTAAAATTTTAAATATATTTTTGGTAAAACCCACAAAGTGAGACGAAGGATCTCACATCCTTCTTAGTCTGGGGTCTGGGTGCTCTCTGCAATTTCTCCAGGTTCTTAGGGTCAGGAGTCATGCTACCCTGATGTACAGTATGTCCCAAGAATTCCAATTTCGTGCATCCAATACAACATTTTGTTGGTCTAGCAGTTATGTTTGCCTCTCTGAGTCTATCAAATAGCATATTTAAAGAGTTAACGTGTTCTTCAAAGGTTTCCGTAGCGATGAGGATATCATCCTTAAAATTTGTAATACATGGGCTTTTCAGGGGATCCAATAGTTTTCTCATCATTCTAGAGAACACACTCGGAGCGTTTTTCAACCCAAACGGTAACATATTGAATTCATAGTGCCCTTCCGAGGTGCTAAAAGCTAGATAAGGTCGAATCTCAGGCTTCACTGGAATCTTGTAATATCCCTTACTGAGATCTACTTTTGAGAAATATTTTGCCTTATTCAACCTGGCAAATAGTTGGTTAGTATCAGGTAATGGATCCACCTGACCTTCTGTGACAGCATTCAGTTTCCTGTAATCTATGCACAGTCTATGTTCACCAGAGGGTTTCCTCAACAAGACCACACTGGAGCTATAAGGAGATTCACTGTGAGAAATAATCCCTTCTTGTAACAGATAATCTATCTCCTCTTTTAAAACTTTCTCTTTTGCGAATGGGATAGTATAGGCTCTCATACAGATGGGTGTTGGGTTTAGCAGTTTCATATCATATTCCAACAAGTTAGTGTGCCCCGGTCTGTCCGTTAACACGTCTGTATAATTTTCCAGAACCTTTTGAATCTTCTCCCTCTGCCCTTTTGCCAGATGATTACTGATTTTTACCTGTGCAGGAGTTTCACAGGGTTTTAGGGGGTATTCGTAAGAGGTGAGAGATTCGTTTTTCATCTCAGTAGCTATGGCCAAGGTCATTAGGTGTGCTGCTTCCAAGGTTTTCCTGTCATGGTATTTCTTAAGTAGGTTCACATGATAGACTTTTTCCTTTCCCTTCTTGTCTATCTTATAATTAGTTCTAGATACCCTTTCCAGAACTGTGTATGGACCTTGCCATCCTATCTGAAGTTTGTTGCTACTGCCGGGTAACAGAAGAAGCACCTTCTCTCCCACGGCAAGCTCCCTATCCTTCGCTTTCTTATTATAATATGCAGCATGTTTCTTCCTGGCTTGTCTTTGGTTATCACTTGCCAATTTCCAGCCAGTTTTTAATCGAGCGGTCAGCTCGTTCATATACTGATATGATGAGGTTACAGTCTCTTCTGCCTTCTCATCAGTCCATCTCCTCAATAAGGCTTCCAATGGACCTTTTATGAACGAACGAACGAACGAACGAACGAACTTTATTTTCAAAGGGTTAAGAATTGGGCACGCAGGCCCGTCTGACATTCTGCCCTTCCTCTCTCTCTCATCATGTATACTGTATCCTTTCATCCTCACATTTACTTTAAGCATTATTAAGGCATTTATCATTATAAAAGTAATATAACATCAAACATTTGCAATAATCATCATAATTAAAGTATGTTTTTAAAATAAATAAAGATAGATAGATAGATAGATAGATAGATAGATAGATAGATAGATAGATAGATAGATAGATAAATAGATAGACAGATAGATAGATAGATAGATAGATAGATAGATAGATAGATAGATAGATAGATAGATAGATAGATAGATAGATAGATAGATAGATAACGAACGAACGAACAAACTATATTTTCAAAGGGTTAAGAATTGGGCACGCAGGCCCGTCTTACATTCTGCCCTTCTTCTCTCTGTCATCTTACATACCGTATCCTTTCAAAAGCACATGTATTTTTAGCATTATTTAAGCGTACAAAATTATCGAGGTAAAATAATAACATACATTTGTAACATCCAGACATAATCAAATTTAAGGGGGGGGGGGGGAATTATTAATTAAAATAGATTAACAAAAATTAATACCTTAAAAAAACGAAACAAAAAAAACAAAAAAACTAACAAACACAATCAAAACAATTCATACAGTAAATAAGACATAATTAGAAACGTAATCAGATAATGGTGGCATATAATAAGAACTCGTGACAATTTGGAAATCTGCTGAAATAGCTGGGACTTCATGTGTTGTCAGCGCATGCGAAAAATGTTCCCACAGGTGAGCAACTTTGAGTCCCAAGCAGATACTGCCACAGGGAGTGAATTGTTGACGCCTCCACTACACGAGATCCAGTTTTATGACCTATGCTCCTTAGGGAGCTTTAATGAGGCCGACCCATTACTCATGTAATTGGAAGTATTGTGGTGGTGGCTTTTCTCTCGTTTGTTTGCCACCACACATCAACCTTCCGCTACCAATTTTTTTCTTCTGGGGTTTTCCCCGCAGTTTCAGTTTCAAAGTCAGAGAACTTCCCTCTCTTCTATTTTCATCCAGTTCCCGGAATTCCGACCAAGGGAGTGTTGGGTGGGACTGGGTTGAGGTCACTTTTTGTACAATACGCATAGTGGCCATTCTAACTGGTTTATTTGAAGACTGTGTGTGAAAAGGGGTTTTCATATCCACCGTGTCTACCTTAGCATATTTAGTTTTCTTTTTATTTTCAAGCCTGTTTTCACCGTAGTGTTTTTGTACGTCCTGATTATTTTCCCAACGTGTGGGTGTTCCCTTGTTGCATTGGTCACAGGCCTCCACAAATTCTGCAATGTCCGCAGCTACGCCTGGCTAATAAAATTTTTGAGAAGCTCTTTGACAGGTGGTACCTATTTTCTCATGTCCCCCGTCAAATCCAACATGTGAGCTTTCATCACCCTTTCCCTATATGAAGATGGAAGTACCAGCTGTCCATGACCATTTGAACCAGTTCCAGCCTTCCTATACATTAATTTGTTCTTCATATAAAAATCTCCTTTGTTTGGAGGGGTATGGCTTTTTAGGAGTTTCCTGAAACACGGCTTTAGTGACCTATCCTCAGCCTGTGCCTTCCTCATCTCCTCTGGATGAGTATTTATTGGGTTATCTTCCTCCTTCCTTGACTGTGACCTGGTCTGTACTGCTGCCATAATCACTGGTCTTTTGGGACTTCCCAAAACACATATCTACACCCCAGTATCAGAGCGTAGATTGGTTCGTTTAACACTGCTGCTCTAATCACTCCTTCCACATAGCGAGTTTTTACATTTATCTTTGCAATGGGAAGTGTCATGGTTGCTACTTCCTTCGTCGCCCCTTGGATCTCCACCGTTTCTGTGGTATATTGATCTGGGTGCTCTAGGTGAGAACTCACGACTGAGTCAAAATCCAATCCTGTATCATAAAGGCACCTAATGGTGGCCCCATTGCATACTACGTCTTCACATACAGGGGGATGATGAGGGTCCTGCTGTGTTGTAGGCAGTTCCTTCTTTCTTTTGTTCCCTGTTTTTAGGCATGCAGCGTGATGTGGAGGGTCCTTCCTACAGTCTCTTGTATTATGGGTATTTGACTTACAAAATTTACACCATCTTCCTTCTGGTCTGTAGCGTTTCTTGTCATTTGCTTGAGGGTTTCTATCTCTAGGATCATATCTTTGCCTATCATAATTTGGTTTTAACCTAGGGCCTTGTTCTCTATTGTCAAGCTTAGTCTGAGTATGTGGGGTTTTATTACCTACTGGTTTCTTTTTAATGCCAGCTACTTCTGACTGGGCTGCCTGATATCTCTCAGCAACATTGAGAATCTCCACCAATCTCTCTGCACCTTGTTCCATGAGAAATTTTCTCAAGTCTGGAGTCATGGACTCTCTTAACTGCTCCATCATAATCATTTTCTTTAAATCTTGGGTTTCCTCAGAGCAGTCCATTTCTCCAAATAAGTGTCTAGTCGGGCAGATAATTGGTGGTATGTCTCCCCAGACAATAGCTTAGCATTTCTAAATTTCTTCCTATAGAAATCACTGTTCTTCTCATATCTGACTAAGAGAGCTTGTTTTAGAATATCATAATCTTCTTGCTCTTCTCTGCTCAATTTGGAGAAGATTTAATAAGATGTACCCCTAAGTCCTTGTGATAATTTTAAACTCCACTTCTCCCTTTCTAACCCATAATTAGTAGCTAGTCTTTCGTATCTATTTAGGAATGACTCAATGTCATCCTCTTTCTCTACAAAAGGATCTAAGTGAAAGTTCATGGCTGAATAAGAGGCCCCCTGACTTGCAGTTGTATCAGAGGTAGATGGGCTGCTTCCATTTTCTGGAACATGACCTTGCAGTTCCAATTCCTTGAGTCTTCATTCATGCTCCCTTTGCAATCTTTGTTCTTCTTTTTCAGCCTCCATAAGCAATCTCTTTTCTTCTGCCTCCCTAAGCAATCTCTTTTCTTCTTTTTCAGCCTCCATAAGCAATCTCTTTTCTTTTAACTGTAACCTTTTAACTTCAGCCTCTCTATCAGCCTCTAATTTCTTAGTTTCTCTATCAGCCTCTAATTGTAATCTCTTAGCCTCATTAGCAGCCTCTAGCTGTAATCTCTTATCTTCTGCTAATCTCCTATCTTCCCTGTCAATAAACTTATCACATTCTGAAGTCACATACTGAATCAGAAGGTTTCCCTCCATGCCAAGTTCCTTCGCCGTCTGTACAGTGGAAGATCTGAATTTAGCTAAGTCTGCCATCCTTTCTTTCAATACAAATTTATCAATAATATATTTTAAATGAATAAACTATCTAACTAATTAATAAAGGCACTGACAGTTCATCAAATTCCACCAATTATTAATTTTCTTATTTATTTATTTATAGAGCCCCAGGGTCTGGTGTTAACTTTATCCTGGACGAGCTCCCCAATATGTGGTAAATGAGGTTACTGGTGTTATTAATTAGGGGTGTACAATACATAGTTTGTGATCCCTTAATATCTCTTTACAATATCCTATACAGCGCTTGTCGTTCATACAATAGATAGGGTGTGCTTACCCTTGCACTGAAACCTGTGGATACATTCTTTCTAACATTCTCTACATGATTTTACATAATATTTAAACATTTATGGCACTGCAAAAGCCAATATCCCTTCTGGGTTACTGTATTGGCATGCGCAAAATTTGTAAGCCACTAGCAAATATTTTATGCCTTTCTTTCACTCCGGAAGACTGCATTCCTATTTTGGCTATCGTAACATAAATTGTGGCCTGCATGTTAATTAAAGCAATACAATTACTGATTGTGCCTTACCCTCAATCAAGAATATCACAAATCATAAGCTTGACTTTGGCAGTTAATGGGTTCTACCACTGCTTTAAGTGTCCAGACGGCGAAAGCTTTGGTCACACAGGCTCTCCCGCTGATGTCAGCTTTCGTGTGCGTGCGTGTTTGGGAAAGGAGGGGGGGGGGTGTATTTTTAGGCTTGGCGTTAGAAAATTCGAATGCTTTATTTTAAATGTTAGCGGTTGATTTGAAGATGGCCTTGAGACCAAGGTCAAACATGGAATTTATTTATAGATTTTAAACTGTAATAGTGGAAAATTCAAATTATTTTGTCCAATTTTTAGCGGTAGGTTTGACCTTGCCCTTGGCAATTTTTCAAATATAGTAGGAGTGGTTTATAGGTTGAGAATTTACGTTACTAGAATTTTGAATCGGGGAAATTTGAGCGGGGTGTTACACGGAGTTACTTTACTACAATATGTTAGTAATGAAAAATATAAAATGTAAAAAGTACAACTTACGCCAATCTTGGCTCACAGAATATTTACTCAGCGAAGTAAGTTTAAGGCACTGGCAGATGCCTTTTTTCACGTGTCTTGGGGATCGTCATGTTAGCACTAGACTTCCACGATGACTCCGTGTTTCAAATTCCTCAGATGCCAGTCTTCCTTTTTAAAATGGTTTTCCTGGGCTCTTTAAGTCCTTCACGATGTTCCACAAAGTTCGGTCTGATAAAGAGAATTCTGAGCTCTAACCCTGGCAGTCTAGTTTCGTCTTGGCAAGCAATCCTCACAGTGAATTTTTACAGTGTCTTAAAACTGCTAAAAGGTCAGGTTATACTTTTACTGCCTGTCCTCCCGTGCATTTGTTTTGTTACGATGCTAGGAACGCTCCAATCGTGTCAAACATTCGTGTTGTGTGGGGTAATTTCAAAATTATTTCCGCCTCTGCAAAAGGTCACCTCTCCCATAAATGGAAATAAAACATCCGATGCCTTGTATGCAAACTCACGAACACATCTGTAAACTCATTCCACAATATGTGTCAGATGTAACATCTTACTTTCCTTCTTTGCCACAAGGTGTGCAGGAAACGATGCTGTCATGCATGTCTGCCGAAAATGTGTCGCACAGACTAGTTTCTTGTTATCTGTCGCCTGAGCCCACTAAATCCGTCTCTTTACTATCTTGGCAAAGAACGCACACTGGCCTTATCAGCGGTTAAATAAATACGCTGGGCGATTTTAATTTTAATCCGCAGACTGATGTCGGGCACACCCGAAATTAGCCAACATGGTGGTCAGCTAATATTATATTATCCGTTCCTTCTCCAGCAGGGATGGTCAGGTAAACAGACAAGACGAATTATCGCTGAGAGGAGTGTAAGAATGTTGAAAATACTAAATATCTGCTAGATAGCAGAAAAAGAAAGAGTTGTCGACCATTGAAAAGCATGTAATAAAGTCAGTACAACAAAAGTAACTGATAGCTGCCGGAGTGAAGCAGAGATCGACCAAATAATGTCACAATTTGATATTACGTTTACAACTTACTGGTCACACTAACATACCGTGGGCTGTAGATATAAACAATTATTTCCAGTGTTTCTCGAGTATAGAAGAAGGTTGTGGAAGGCTGGTCTACATCTATACACAGTTGCACATTTAAGCTGGGCACTCCCGTACCGGTCTGCAGACTTGCATGCTGTTTACTCTAATGAAAATTACTTTTGATTTCCCTCACGTGATACACACGCGGTGCCTCACAGAGTGTCCAGTTTTGCTACCAGTCCAAACATTGGTAAAAAAATAATTACGCAAGAGGGGAGAAAATCCTTGCAAAACAGATTAAATAGTTGGAAACAGTGGGCAGATTTTACAGAAACTGCGTAATTCGTGGCTTAGAAGTGAGTTATTGCGTCTTAATTCTGGCGTTGAGGAAAAGGGGGGGGGGGGGGGGGGGGGGGGCGTGGCGAAGGGGGGGGAGAAAAAGGGGGGCGGGGATCTTGAATGTAAGAGTAGGAGAAATATATGGAAATATAAAAACACATGGAAAAGGGGACCTGAACCAGACAAGAAAAGGAAGGAAAAGGCACGAACAAACTTTGAGAAGTTGGCACAGGACAAAAACATCTTTGCGGGAATTTGTTTAAGATTTGTGCTCCAACGGGAGCTGAAAGCTAATTATTATGACGACGATGTTGAAAACAACTTTCTTATTCCATGACTCAAAATATGCATTTTGATGAAACAGCATTTCCATTGACACGTGGTCTTATACATTGTTTATTATTGCTCAACGCCTTGTTAGGTTATCTTTGTTTTACGTGAAAATAACATTTACATACTACACATATTTATGTACAAATAGACATACACAGACAATTATGAGTAAGTGTACGGTAGAACGGACGGTCTCTTGTAGAAAATTTCAATAAACCTCAACATTAGTCTCACCTGTAGATAATTATGTTTTTTATCCTGGTGGAAATGTCTGAATTAATAAATTGTAGAACTAGACTTTGAAAGATGAGTTGGAAAGTAAAATTAACAGTTCAAATCTTCTTCCTGTTTGCTTTTTTGTATGTTTCCCCTACCATACCATTTTGTGACCGGATCAGAATTAGAATCTTCAACCCCAAACGTTTCTTTTACCGCAAGACATTTATTCACCATCAGTTATTGATTTCACCATCAGACGTTTATTTTACTCCAAAAT
The DNA here is from genome assembly GCA_024509875.1 of Oreohelix idahoensis. Classification (NCBI taxonomy): domain Eukaryota; kingdom Metazoa; phylum Mollusca; class Gastropoda; order Stylommatophora; family Oreohelicidae; genus Oreohelix; species Oreohelix idahoensis. The sequence continues at coordinate 114,659 of JAMPIV010006821.1, read as the reverse complement.
GTTAATTCCACCCGCCGATGTTTATTTCACCGCTCAGATGTTTATGTGCTTTCTTGTTTATCTTCATGTTTGTGATCTTAATTTTACTCATCAGAGTCATAAGGTGAAACGAAAAGATAGATAGATAGATAGATAGATAGATAGATAGATAGATAGATAGATAGATAGATAGATAGATAGATAGATAGATAGATAGATAGATAGATAGATAGATAGATAGATAGATAGATAGATAGATAGATAGATAGATCTTGACGTTAATATGTTACAGATTTTTATTCGTTCAACGGTTTGATTACTGAGAATAACGCTGAGCTCATGTCTAATACTCTGAGCTCATGTCTAATACTCTGAGCTCATGTCTAATACTCTGAGCTCATGTCTAATACTCTGAGCTCATGTCTAATACTCTGAGCTCATGTCTAATACTCTGAGCTCATGTCTAATACTTTGAGCTCATGTCTAATACTCTGAGCTCATGTCTAACACTGAGCTCATGTCTAATACTCTGAACTCATGTCTAATACTCTGAGTTCATGTCAATACTCTGAGCTCATGTCTAATACTCTGAGTTCATGTCTAATACTCTGAGTTCCTGTCTAATACTCTGAGCTCATGATTATATTCAACATTCTAACGTTCTGCTTGTAATCATTCCTTGCCTCGTGTGTTTCAGAGAGTCATTGACAAGACAAAGGCTGGACTGCTCATGGTAAATTTCCGGTGTTATGTGTTGCGGGTCGGACTAATGACCCGTCATCGAAGCATCATTTGTTGGTGATGCCTAGATGGCAGGCAGGATAGTGTGATTCGCTTGCATAGCTAGGCGGGGTTGTCGCACGGAACGTCCTTGGTTCGAGTCCTGGGTAAGCCACTCACGTCTGTTGTTTTTCTGTTGTCTAGTTTTCTACTTCTTTAATTCTTACGAGTGTCTGAAAACATACCTTTATGTTTGTCTAATATTTATTTACTGTGCTTGAAGGAAAATATAACTAACATGAGGTTGTTTATGTGGCTGCAAGTTTCAGCACGTAAAACGGATTCCTACAAAACCCGTCACTACAACGTCACGTGACTGCTTTGGTGTAGGCTTAGTGTAAAGGTAGTCCCATAGCAGATACTGCCGTAGGGGAGGGAAGTGTTAGAGACTTAACTATACGAGGTCCAGTTTCGAGAGGTGGGATGACCAGCTGCCTTCCTTGCTGCCATCGCTTTTCCTAACTCAAGAGCAGATTCAGGAACACATTCACAGCTGGGCAGACTGGAACTTAGCGATACCATGTTTAGAATCTGTAACCTTTGCCGCGATAGGCCATCTCTCTAACCACTCTACCAATAAGACGTTCGAATTATTGTAAAGGAATGAAATGCAGTAGGGTCTCCATGGTGATTAATGAACGAAATGGAAAATAATGGTTATAATAATTTATTCAATCCGTTTCCTCTTGTTCTGCATAAGGCGCACCAGACCCTCGCAGCGTTTGGCCCACTGTTTCTAACTTTACAGTGGTTGTTTCCGCAACAATTTAGTTTACATGGTAACGTTCCCAGCCCAATATACAATCTCACATGTGTCGCTACTTACGACATGCTTGAGAGAGGAAGTGGATCTATTCCTGTTTCCCAAGAGAACACCCGCCTCCACTCCAGTACCAAATATCAGACGGAATAAATTTTGTACAGGCAATTAAAATAAATTGTTTCCGTTAAATTGCCGGTTCATATTGCCATATGTTAAACTTTTTAATAGTTTCCGATACTCAAAGCCAGTGTTGCCACAGCTGGGTATTTTTTACTAGATCTGGGTTTTATGGCTTCCGTCTGGGTAGCTGGGTATTTTTTTCTCTCCAAATCTGCATTAATCTGGGTATATTTGAGAATTGGCATTTACAATGTATATATATTCTGCGCAGTGAGCATTTTACATTATATTTATATTACAATTAAATGTAAAAATTATGTGCTATATATTTTTTATTCCACTTAAATTTAATTCTTGTTTTTAACCACATCAATGACTTTGTTTTTTTTACTCGTTTACATCAACAATCTATTTCCTGTTATTCTGTTAATGGCGGTCATCTAGAATACTCAGTCATTTTTGCGATGTGTTTTAAAGTATTCTTTTTAAATTTCAGACTAAAGCAGATAAACAGCATATTGTTTTTGTTGTTGTTGTTGTTGTTGTTATAAGATTATAAAATGAGCGATGATGAAGGTTCGCTAGATAGTCGTAGCAGCATGACGACCCACACGCCACCTAACTCCTCAGCATGCGTCGAAAGAGTGTTTTCAAAGCTTAACTTAGTTAAAACTAAACAAACCAACAAGCTTTCGTGTGAAACAGTTTCCAATCGAATACTAGCCAAGCAAGCAGTTGCCAAAGATGGAGTTTGTCATATGTTTAATCCTAGTAAAAGCGTGGTTGAAGATGTGCGTGAAGGACGTTGTCGGCAGAATTATGCACAGATTTTGGAACTCCACAATCAAGATTCCACGTTGTCAATTCATGCTTATGAACTTGACGAAGGAGAAGTTGTCGACATGGATGCCGAGTCGCTGACAAGTGACAATTTTTCACAGTAACAAGTTACAACTAACATTTTATATTTGATTTGAGGAACATTTTGTTATTGTAACTACTGAAAATATGTTACTGTTAAAATGTCTCATTTTCAAGAGTTCATGTATTGGGGTGTTAATAAATTCATTTTTATATAATCGTGAATTTTTGGTAATAAAAAATAAAATAAAAATGAAGAAATAAATAAAAATTGGTAGCACAAAGCTTATTCGTGGTAAAGTGGCATTAAAAGATTGTGTAAGCATCGTCTATCCCGTGTATTTGAGGCATAAAATAATCTGGGTATTTCTGTGTTTTTTAAAGAAGAAATCTGAGTTTATCTCTAGAACTTGAGTGGTAACCCTGCTCAAAGCCAATGGCTTTACTAATCAATTCTACTAGGTCTTTTTCGTAAATGGTAAATTGTTCCCACCACATAGATGCACCTGGTGCGAAACTGGAGCCTGAAAGTCTAGGCGCCGTGGGTGTACCCCGCGAGGAGGCAAGTATTAATGGTTCACCTCACTATACAACAGGGGCTCTTAACCTTTAACGTTCCATGGAACGATCTGATTTTTCGGTGAAGACTATGAACCCCTTTGATTGTCCGGTATGGACCCTTCTTAGAAATAAATGTATACAGACGCATAACGATTTTAAAAAAAATATATATATATATAAAGTTTTTCCTCGTTTTAGCGAGGCGTGTCCTGTTCAACCTAGTCGGTTAAATTAGGGCGCATGTCCAAATATAAAAGTCCCTTAGGTCTGAGGTTATTTTTAACATTTTTTACAAATAAAACAAAAACAAAAATCATTACGCTTAAATATAGACACACTGAAATTAAAAAAACAATATTTTAAAAGAATATAGTTCTTTAATTGCAAAAATCAACGATAATTTTTGTAGTGAAAAAAAAAACAACAACCTAATACAACATTTACATTTTTAGGTTAGGTACACGGGCTCCTAATATCAATTCATGGACCCCCCATAAGGCGCCCATGGACTACACGTTAAGAAACCCTGGCATACAGGTTGCACGTCTGCAAGTTGACTCCGTGACTCACTGCTGAAATGTGGAACCATGTAGATTGTCTTTAGACTCATACAACTAGCTTTCACTATAGACACGAATACTGTATGAAGCTGATTTCAGTAAGTGACTAAACAGTCTGAATACAGGATTTTACAGTATAATAAAATTTGTTTTGTGATTATAACTAACGTTTTTCTAAGGTACATTTTACTTTCAATGATTAATTTTATGTTCTTTAAAAACATGTTTACAATTTTTTTTCAATCTGTAACGTATATTACCTTTATATAGAATTTTTAAAATTGTTCCATCCTAAGCAAATTCCAATCACCTACCTTGTCATATTTTACATAAAATCCGGGCATTGCAGCGTGGAAGCTAAAACTGCAGAAAAACCAAAAGAAAAGCCTAGATCTGCAGTGTAGGAGATCATTATGTTAATTTATTCTTTTAATCTAGGTCTTGTGTGTGCCTATTTTGTAGACCCAGTTGAGGTAACATCTTACGCAATGTTTTCAACCCGTATGGCAACTATTATATTTGACTAAATATATAAGAGTTGGAAACTTATTTATACTTAACCACAAAAGGGGTAAAATTCCAGAAATGTAGTCAATAGAACAGGCATGAATGTTTCTGAAACAAAGGCCATTGAGATATAGGATAAATGTGTTTTATTTAATAAAATAAGAAGATTAGCAGATCGCCAAGGTCACTTATCATGCATATGGACGACATCAGGTTTAAGTAGATTCCAGAGTGCAATTATCTAGAAAGCGTTTTTACTGAAAATAGAAAACTTGGCAGAGAAATAAAAACAAGATGTCAGAAAGCCATTGCAGTGACTTATCAACTGTCACCGCTACTCAAACATCAGAATATCAGTTTGGTGTGGAAACTAAACGACACATGATGATGGTGACGATATTATATTCTTAACAACTCGTTGCTTTCAGTGTCAAGTATAAGTAAATAATTAAGGGGCTGCAGTAAAACTGGTAAGGAATATAAGTTTATAAACTAATAAAACGGTATTTAATCAGTTTTACTAATAACAGTTCACATGAGACAAGGGACGTTTCGGGTTTTACCCTTCGTCAGCCACAAACAGGTGACAAAGACAAAAATTTGTCACCTGTTTGTGGCTGACGAAGGGTAAAACCCGAAACGTCCCTTGTCTCATGTGAACTGTTATTAGTAAAACTGATTAAATACCGTTTTATTAGTTTATAAACGATCGCCCATTTGTTGTTTGTTTCTCATCATCGTATAGTTTTGTAGTACCTATATGTAATTTTTGTCTTTGTCACCTGTTTGTGGCTGACGAAGGGTAAAACCCGAAACGTCCCTTGTCTCATGTGAACTGTTATTAGTAAAACTGATTAAATACCGTTTTATTAGTTTATAAACTTATATTGCTTTCAGTGTCAAATATGGTCGATGACCAAAGCACAGGAAGGAAAAAAAATCATATCCTGTGAGATGCTTAAGAAAGGTAATTAATGTTACCAGGAGCGATAGAATGAAAAATTATGACAAATTGTAGGAACTAAATCCTGCATCAAGTATATAGAGACACAGAAAATCAAGTGGTTTGGCCATCTCATGAGAATGGAGCCCGATAAATAACCACTACTCGCGTACAACATCGTAAGATCTGGGTTCAGAGCCGGAGAAAGATCAAGAAGGGTATGGATAGACAACATCACAGACATCCTACATCACGGGCTCACAGACAACATCACAGCCATCCTAAAACTCGGGCTCACAGACAACATCACAAACATCCTACAACACGGGCTCACAGACAACATCACAGACATCCTACAACACGGGCTCACAGACAACATCACAGACATCCTACAACACGGGCTCACAGACAAAATCACAAACATCCTACAACACGGGCTCACAGACAACATCACAGACATCCTACAACACGGGCTCACAGACAACATCACAAACATCCTACAACACGGGCTCACAGACAACATCACAGACATCCTACAACACGAACTCACAGACAACACCACGGACATCCTACAACACGGGCTCACAGACAACACCACGGACATCCTACAACACGGGCTCACAGACAACATCACAAACATCCTACAACACGGGCTCACAGACAACATCACAAACATCCTACAACATGGGCTCACAGACAACATCACAAACATCCTACAACACGGGTTCACAGACTACATCACGGACATTCTACAACACGGGCTCACAGACAGCATCACAAACATCCTACAACACGGGCTCACAGACAACATCACAAACATCCTACAACACGGTCTCACAGACAACATCACAAACATCCTACAACACGGGCTCACAGACAACATCACAAACATCCTACAACACGAGCTCACAGACAACATCACAAACATCCTACAACACGGGTTCACAGACAACATGACAAACATCCTACAACACGGGCTCACAGACAACATCACAAACATCCTACAACACGGGCTCACAGACAACATCACAAACATCCTACAACACGGGCTCACAGACAACATCACAAACATCCTACAACACGGGTTCACAGACAACATCACGGACATCCTACAACACGGGCTCACAGCAGCCAATAAGACACGCTTGGCTCAAGAACACAAACTTCAGATCCACGCTTGGAGAAGTTACTTGAGACCCAGATGTAACTCTGGCTTTTACCTGTTTGGCTACATCCAAGAGGATCTACCTATGGGACCTTGATAGGCATGTGGAGCTGAGAAGTGGTTCTTGGTAGAATGTGACAATTTCTTGGGGGAGCCAAGAACTAGAGAACAGTATTTTAGCTCTGCATATTTGGTGAGCCCACCTGGGTGATGGTGAATGCACAGTATGCCATAAGCTTTTTCCTCCTAGCTTGGGACTAGATGTGATGATCTTGTAATTACCAGCCAAGCTAGAGATACTGGAGCTCATGAAACAAGTTTCAGAATTGCAGAAAAGCCACAGGAAAAGCCTAGATCTTTTGTGTAGATAATTCCATGGAGTCTTCAACTTGGTGTTAGCTGCAACAGAACGAGAAGCTCAGCAGCTCTAATTAAACAACAACAACAAGAAACTACACACTATGTTTCACAGCAATGATGGAAGGAAAAAACGTAAAGCAAGTAAGAAAGTTAATAGATGATAAATTCCTTTACCCATTCCCTGAACATTGACTTATAGTAATGAGACGGATATATATATATATATATATATATATATATATATATATATATATATATATATATATATATATATATATATATATATATATATATATATATATATATATATATATATATATATATATATATATGGGCACAGCGGATTGATCAACCGCTTGCTTGTCACATTGATTACGGAAACAACAATTAATATTCTGTTGTACCAATAAACGCCTTTAGGCGTAACGGAACAACGGATAATTTCTTGTTGCCCTAAGACGCCGCAAGGCGTAATGGCCTCTGACTGCTTGGTCGGTCTTTGGCTAAGGACGGAAGAAGAAGAAGAAGAAGAAGATATATATATATATATATATATATATATATATATATATATATATATATATATATATATATATATATATATATATATATATATATATATACGAGGGCTGTCCGGAAAAGAACCGGCCATAATTAATATTAGAAAAACCGTTTGCGCGACATCGATGTAACTTGGCAGCCAAATAGAGTGGCCTGTTATGCACATACGTGTGCAATTTTGACGTTGCTGCACCAGTCAGTGCGACCGTTAAAAGCCGTTTAGTGAGCACGTGCACTGTGTGGTCGTCGCATTCAAAATGGCTGTACGAGTAGAGCAAAGAATCTGCATCAAATTTTGCTTCAAGCTTCAACATTCCTCCACGGAAACTATTATGATGATTCAGAAGGCTTTTGGAGACGATGTAACGAGTGCTACACAAATAAAGGTGTCGCACAAACGCTTCAAAGATGGTCGAGAATTCTGCTCTGGTAGCAGAATCCGCGGAACGAATTTTGCCACGACACGTCTCATACCCAGATCCTGGGTCAGAATCTCGGACACAATAGTTTTTTGAATTCCCAGATCTTTTTCTAGTTCTCGCACTGTCAGTAGCCGATCTTTGTTGATTGCAGCCCGTACAAGTTCAACATTTTCCGGTGTTCTGCTTGTTGCAGGCCTTCCAGAAATGGGATTACATTCAACAGATTCTCGACCATCTTTGAAGCGTTTGTGCCACACCTTTATTTGTGTAGCGCTCGTTACATCGTCTCCAAAAGCCTTCTGCATAATCGTAATACAGTAGTTTCCGTGGAGGAATGTTGAAGCTTGACGCAAAATTTGATGCAGATTCTTTGCTCTACTCGTACAGCCATTTTGAATGCGACGACCACACAGTGCACGTGCTCACTAAACGGCTTTTAACGGTCGCACTGACTGGTGCAGCAACGTCAAAATTGCACACGTATGTGCATAACAGGCCACTCTATTTGGCTGCCAAGTTACATCGATGTCGCGCAAACGGTTTTTCTAATATTAATTATGGCCGGTTCTTTTCCGGACAGCCCTCGTATATATATATATATATATATATATATATATATATATATATATATATATATATATATATATATATATATATATATATATATATATATATATATATATATATATATATATATATATATCTTATAGATCTCATGAACTAATTCGGCGGAAAGCTTGTGCTGCTGATTGGTAAAACACATGGGATTATATAGTTCGTAAAACACATAGTGGGCAGTTATATATTTGCATTAGGCAAAAAAAAAAACCAAAAAAAACTCAGACAAGTCATTAGAGGCGACAATAGAGATGGAAGTCTTTTGATTTAACAGAAATTACATCTGCAAGAGAATATGAAGGCTTTCGGACACGTTTCCTGCAGCGCGAACCAGCTGTAATTGGTGGCTCACTGTACCATGAGGACGTAAAAGGAAAATTTAAGAGGATGATGGTGATAATGACGGTGATGATAATGATGGGGATGGTGAGGATGATGGTGATGATGATGGTGATGATGATGATGATGGTGGTGATTATGATAATGATGGTGATGATGGTGATGATGATGATTGTGATAGTGATGATGATGTTGATTATGATGGTGATAGTGATGATGATTGTGATAGTGATGATGATGTTGATGATGATGGTGATAGTGATGATGATGGTGATGATGATGGTGATGGTGGTGATGATGATGTTGATGATGTTGATGGGGATGATGATGGTGATGTTGATGATAATGAGAATGGTGATGATGATGATGGTGATGTTGATGATAATGAGGATGGTCATGACGATGATGGTGATGATGATGGTGATGATGATGGTGATGATGATGGTGATGATGATGGTGATGATGATGATGGGATGTTGATGATAATGAGGATGGTGATGATGATGATGATGGTGATGATGATGGTGATGATGATGATGGTGATGATGATGATGGTGATGATGATGATGATGATGGTGATGATAATGATGATGATGATGATGATGATAATGATGATGATGATGATGATGTAGATGATGATGATGATGTTGATGATGATGATGATGATGATGGTGATGGTGATGATGATGATGATGGTGGTGATGATAATGATGTTGATGATGATGATGATGCTATAGAAATAAAAAATACTTGCAGAAGTGCTTTATTTCCCACAAAGCAGCCAACTTGAGTGATGATCTATTATCTCTGCCTCTCTTGGCTTGGAGATTCCATAACAAAAACTGTCTGTCTCCCACATTAAAAATTCGCTCGGCGCCTCTTACGACATGCTTGAATAAACATTAGTTCTACTCTTTCTGTTTCCAAAAAGAACCCCCCCCCCCCGTTCCTCCCCCCCCCCTCCCCCCTTCTCCGTTTCTGCCGGTCATATTTCCAACTGTTTCTGCCTTTTTTCGTTTCCAAATAATTTCCTTCTTTCAAGCCAATGGCGCTAGTCTGTTTTGCAAGGATTTCCTCCTCTCTTGCGTAATTATTTTTTACCAATTTGTTGAACTGGTAGCAAAACCGGATACTCTGTGAGGCACCGCGTGTGTATCACATGAGGGAAATCAAAAGTAATTTTCATTAGAGTTTACAGGATGCAAGTCTGCAGATCGGTACGGGATTGCCCAGCTTAAATGTGCAACTGTATATAGATGTAGACCAGCCTTTCACAACCTTCTTCTATACTGGAGAAAGACTGGAAATAATTGTTTTGTTTATATCTACAGCCCACGGTATGTTGGTGTGACCAGTAAGTAGTAAACTTAATATCAAATTGTGACATTATTGGGTCGATCTCTGCTTTACTCAGGCAGTAATCAGTTACTTTCGTTGTACTGACTTTATTACATGTTTTTGAATGGTCGACACCTTTTTCTTTCTCTGCTATGTAGCAGATATTTTGTATTTTCAACATTCTTACACTCCTCTCAGCGATAATTCGTCTTGTCAGTTTACCTGACCATCCCTGCTGGAGTAGGAACTGGTAAGATAATATTAGCCGACCACCATGTTGGCTAATTTCGGGTGAGCCCGACATCAGTCTACGGTGTAACATTAAAATCCCCCAGCGTATTTATTTAATCGTTGTTAAGGCCAGTGTGCGTTCTTTGCCAAGATGGTAAAGAGACGGATTTCGTGGGCTCAGGCGACAGATAACGAGAAACTCGTTTGTGCGACACATTTTAGACAGACATGCACGACAGTATCGTTTCCTGAACACCGGTGGCAACGCAGGAAAATAAGAAGTAACATCTGACACATATTGTCGAATGAGTTTACAGATGTGTTCGTGAGTTCGCATACAAGGCATCGGATGTTTTATTTTCAATTATGGGAGAGGTAACCTTCACGCCCATTATTTAAGGCGAAAATAATTTTGAAATTACCCCACACAACATGAATGTTTGACACGATTGGAGAATTCCTAGCATCGTAACAAAACAAATGTAGGGGAGGACAGTGTGGTGGATTAGATTGTTATGGTGTTAATATGTAAGTGTCAACAGAGTGAGGTCCAGCTGTATAAGCCCCTGAGTCTAATAGTTGATGATGATGATGTATTCTCAGGGTAATTATGTGCTACCAAATGTGAATCTCACACCACATCGTTTTTCTCAGCGAATAATAAAGATAGAAGCATGAAATTTTGCACACTTCAAAGATGGCATGTGCCAATTGTGTGCACCAAATTGCACCGCAAACGGCTTAGTAATACGGCTGCCCTAAACCGTTGAAATGGAGCATGTTAGCAACTTGCGTTATAAGCAGCGAATTGTGATAGAATTTCTCGTTGCAGAGAAGGAAACTGTTGTGAACATTCACAAGCGTCTATGTGATGTGTATGGAAGTTTTGCAGTTGACAGGAGTACAGTCAGTCACTGGGTTCAGAGAATCAAAGAATCAGGAAGTGGAGATACGGAGCTGCTTGATCGGCCGCGCTGTGAACGTCCTGCCACAGCCACTAACGCAGAAATGTTGAAATGCGCTGAGGGCATTATTCTTACTGATAGGCGAATCATTACTCAACAATTGGCCTTACAGCTGTCAGTCAGCATTGGTAGTGCAAATGCAGTTATAAAAACTCTCGGATTTTCTAAGGTTTGCGATAGATGGGTTCCTCGAACTCTCACAAATGACCACCGATTGCAAAGGAAAGCAATTTCTTCAGAAATGTTGGAACGTTTCAATGCTGATGGAGAGAACTTTTTTGGCTAACATTGTTACAGGTGACGAAACCTGGGCACATCATTGTGAACCTGAGACAAAAAGACAGTCAATGGAGTGGCATCATCCGCAATCACCACGAAGTAAGAAATTCAAGACAATTCCTTCAGCTGGAAAGGTCATGATCACTGTCTTTTGGGACATTGAAGGTGTGATTCTTGTGGACGTTATGCCAAGAGGAGAGACAATCAATTCGCAAGCTTACATTAAGACATTGAAAAAACTCAATCAACGTTTTCGCAGAGTTCGGCGGCACAAGAATCCAGCAGACCTGCTTCTCCTTCACGACAATGCGCGACCTCACACAAGTCTGGCAACACGGGAAGCAATCACCAAATTGGGTTGGGCTGTACTACCCCATCCACCCTATAGTCCCGATTTGGCACTTTCTGATTTTCATCTATTTGGTCCACTTAAAGATGCACTCCGTGGGACAAGGTTTGAAGATGATGAAGGAGTGATTCATGCAGCGAAGAAATGGCTACATGATCAAGACAAAATCTGATACGGGCTAGGAATACATGCACTTGTTTCGCGCTGGCATAAAGCCGTACAAGTTGATGGTGATAATGTTGAATAATACCAATGTTTACATGACATATTCATGTATATTGTTTATACATTTCATCCTTTTTGAATAAACAGCTACTGAGAAAAACGATGTGGTGCATTACTTTCTGAACGCCCCTCGTATATATATATATATAAAGAACTAACGTAAGTCAGAGGTTAACGTTATAGAATTATATTACAATTTTTATTTTCCTGTGTCTCATATTTTCTGACACAGGAATAGTTAACTCAAAAAAAAACCAAATGTGGTTATGTACACATTTAAATAACTAAGGTGGAATTCTTGTCCACAAATGTCAGTAATAAACTGTTCCTAGGAATGTATGCCCTGCTGCAATTAAAATGTATGAAGATATGTCACTATTAGAGGGACTGATGGTCTCATCATGTCATCCGAAATGTTTATTCAGAGTTGGGAGAATATTTTAGAATAACTTGTCAATAGCCCCTAAACACTAGTTCTTATCTGGTTGTCCGTTGACAGAAAGTAGTTTGCTGTAGACACTGCTCACTCTTCTACATAAGAGGGTCTCCTGGAGTCCGCTGCTACAATTTCTTTCTAGGTATACACAAAGGACAGATTGCCTCGTACCTAGAAGCTCCAGTTTATGTCTCACTTGTATTTGGCGATTCAACCCTGCAACAGAGTAACCATGCCTCCCTAAATACTCTATTTATATATATCTCCACAACTAATACTAAACAACGTTACACATTCATGATGATCAGAAAATATGCTAACCAATAGCTGCAGTCCCTAAATTATGCGACTTCTTCACACTCAGTGGGTACCTTCTTCTTCCCACATGGCTTCAACGTCACTGTCCTTTAAACATTATTTATCTTCCATAGCATCAGCTGGGCTATACTTCTTCTTCTTCTTTGATCCATAACCGCCAACCGTCAAAGCAGTCAGCGGCCATCACGCCTGGTGGCGTCTTGTAGGGCAGCAACAAATTGATTCCACTTTGCTCGGTCGGCGGCTATCCTTCGTACAGTGCCCCAACTGTGGTTCATTCTTTACATCTCAGCTTCCACAGTTCTACGCCCAGTTGTTTTTGGTCGGCCTCTCTTTCGCTTTCACTCGGGGGTCCATAGCATAGCTGTTCTTGTGATGGTATCAGGGTCCCTTCTGAGGACATGGCCAACCCAACTCCAGCGTCTGCCAGCTATGATGGTGTGCATGTCCTCCTGATTACTCCGAATAAGTAGTTCTTGGTTACTAATGGTGTTTGGCCAAAAGATTCGGAGAATTTTCCTTAGGCAGATTGTGTGGAAGAAGGACAGTTTCGACATTTCCTTCTCTGTTACTCTCCAACATTCCGCACCATAGAGAAGCACAGAAAGTACACAGCTCTCATACAGTCTTAATTTGGTGTTTGTAATATACTGGGAAAACTTCCAAATGTTGTTGAGAACAGCAAAGGCTGTTCTCGCTTTATTCATTCTGTTGTTAATGTCCTTGCTTGTTCCGCCGTCAGGTGTTACTATGCTTCCTAGGTAAGTAAATGGGTCTGTCTGTTCTAACTTCTGGTTCCTTACTGTTACTGGCTCAGGATTGTCCACATTTAGTGTCATGACCTTTGTCTTCTTCAAATTGATGTTCAGGCCAACCTGCTGGCCATACTTATTCAGTCTATCGGTTTTGTCTTGAATGTGTTGGTGTGAATGCGCGAGTAGTGCAATGTCATCTGCATATTCCAAATCTTCCAGTGTAGAAAACGTTGTCCATCTAATTCCTCTTGGACTGCCCTCTGTAGTCTGGCGCATCACCCAATCTATGACTGTCAAAAATAATGTTGTTGATAAGGGGCATCCCTGTCGTACTCCTGTTTTCACTTCGAAAGTTACATTACTCGATCCAACACTGCACGTAAAGTTAGAATAGAGGCTTTTTATAAAGTAAACAATACGGCTGGGAATTCCATAAGCCCTCAGAATTTTGCATAGGCTGTCCCTGTGTATGCTGTCGAAAGCCTTTTCAAAATCAACAAAGTTAATGTACAGCTGTCTCTGCCATTCTGAGCACTGCTCTATAATGTTCCTGAGGGTAAATATATGATCTGCACATCTTCTGCTCTTTCTGAAGCCCGCTTGTTCTTTCCTCAAAAAAACTGGGGTATACACTTCTCTGAATTTTGGTTCTACAGTGATATGTTTAACTCTTTTGGTATGACATCATATTTCTTTTTCCAAGTGATATTTGAACACTGTGGGCTGCAGAGGACTGCCAGTAGTTTCTGGTCTTAGTGTCATATGATTTTATATATATGTATTAATTTTCCAACACAATGTACTTTCATTTGCTTCCTAAGTCTACTTAGGCATGCCTATGCTCCTAGTATGTCGCAAGCTTCCACAAAGGCAAATGTCGCACAACCAAAATTGGTGTGCGCCCTATCTGTGTTGGCCTCTACATATTAATTATATATATATATATATATATATATATATATATATATATATACCGCAATATAATAAAATATTTTACAAGTATAAGGTTAACTAGCGATCAATGGCACAAGTTCAGATCGCCGAATTTCAAACTGCAAAGGCAATTGGTCACAAATCGCTCTGCGTCTGCTCTGAACCCTTCTTGTAGGAAATATTTTTCAAGTGGCACTCATGCTTAGCACAACGTTCGTTTTATCCCCTCTTTTCCTTGACTAACCTCACCCAATCAAATCAAGTTAAGCCAATTTGACTTTCTTTAAAAAAAAAAAAAAAAAACACGCGTTTTGAAAATGTACCATCCGAAGCTTTTCAAAGTTGAGCGGTTACCAGTGTGTATGTCTGTCTGTCTTCAATTTATATTTTCTTCGATATCTCGGTTATTATTGGGTCGATTTCAGTTTTAAAAAGAGATTCTTAAACTGCCCTTTGGCCTTTATCATCCTATCTAATTTTCATCTAACTCTTCTTCATCGTTATCATTTATGTAATTTTCTCTTTATTTCTTCTGAACAACATACTTTTATATAATGCAAGATAATATATTATAGGGAGTAATATTGGATTCCAATAAACAATATTATCGTTATTATCGTTTCTGTCCTTTCCTTTTATTTATCCTTCTATTAGAATGCAATACATTATCTACGTTTCTCTTGCTCCTTTTTCTGCCCCTGCACACAATTGGTTTTTTAGTTTCAGTTTCACAATGCACAAGTTAGGTTAGATTTTTTCCATTACAATCCTCCCCTTCTTTCCCCTCTCTCCCGTTTCAAGACGAGGTAACAAGTTTTTTTCTTTTTCTTTACTAGCTAAATCGTACATCGGTCGTTCACATTTAATTTGGGCGGGTGGAGTTTGCGCGTCTGTGTTAGGGGATGGGACTTACCCCGCGTTTAGTGTTTGAAATTCAACTTGTTAGTTGGCGATGGCCCTAGTAACCGTTGCTAAGGCAGTAGTTATTTATAAATTTTACAATTTAGTTAATTCAAATTTTGGACCAGCGATGGCCTTGAACAAAAAATTTCAAACATGTTGTAGCTATTTATAGTTACAACCTGTTTCTAAATAATAGGGCGGGTGTGTATACGATTTAGGGATGGGTACCCTCTTCCAACTTATGGTAACAAAAATCAAGTATTGTCCAATTCTTAGCTGAAAGTTTGACCTTTGTCCTTAACATTTTCAAATATAGTAGTGGGTTTAAAAGTGGTAATATTACGTGACTAGATTTGGAAAATTGAGCGGGAGGGGTTAATACGGAATGATTTTATTACAGATCTCCCCTGTTAAGAGCCTGCATTCCAATGCAGCTTTATAATCTGTATTGACAATCCCGGTCAAATGAACTCAACTAGGCTTTATGAGTATACTGGGTTTCTGCAGGTGGGTCAGTTCAAAGTAGGCACGACTCAAGAAATCTGCCTCCGACCTTCGCAATCCGACTATTGCAGTGTGTGTTAATAAAACAGCTGCAGGTGCTACTGCCTGACAAATGCTGATTATCAATCAATATTCACCATTAATCTTCCCTGAGTTTGTCCCATGACATGTCCAGAGGTTTCTTAGATGCCCCTCAAGGTTGCAATATTTATGAGGATGGAATCTATAAAATGGTGATAGCAGAGTATGTAGGGGGTCCACTAATTTCCTCATTGTTACCTTGTACTTATTGAAGGCTATTGGGTAACGAGTATATTAATGTGCTGCACTGGTCTTGTAAGGTATTTTGATATAATAGACAACAGTCTAAACAGTAACGTAAGGAATGGCCAACTTGAATAATCTTGATCAACAGCTTGTTGTACGTTTTATCACATTTAATATGTCGCAATACAACATAAGTGTACTTCACTTCTTTTGAAAGCATATTATGATAGGACCGAACATCAGTAATACAAATGTGTTCATTAGCAGACATAAGTAATAATGTCGTTGTGCCGGTTTAAAGTCAGAATGTCTATGTATCGTCTACGACGCCTTCAAACTTTACAAATCCGTATTTTATTGAAATCACTTACTGTCCTTCTCCTTAAGCCACATACAATCAGGCACACATCATAATGAATTGAGTCAAAAAACACAAGCCAAACTCAACTGTCCTGACGATAACCTTCGTTCCCCCCGCAGCAGACCCTGTCCACGTCATACACTAAATACCTGTGTCACACACATTCCACAACTCGCACTCTTTTACATTCGAAGCGTTTTCGCGTTCTGCTCCATTGCACACAGCGATGAATTAAAAGCCTGTGAGCAAAGTGATAGGTAACACTTTAACCCCGCCCCCCAGCGAAAACTGAAAGTTTTCCATATAGGAAGCAATTTTTAGAAAATGTGAAAAGTTACCGTCCAGTCTATGTCATACCTGATCAACAGTCTATGGAATTTAGTCAGCAACATGGAAGAATGAGAAAAATGAATGAAAATGTGAAGAAATATAATAATGAAATTGTGAAGTTTTGGAAAATGTAATATCTGAATGCATTTAATTAAAAGATGAATAAAATGAAAGATCTAACTAATTAAATAGTATTAAGTAAGTGATAAGTGCTATTTTGTGATATAGCTCGTCCAGTCACAATGTTCTTTAAATGGGTCAGGTTACCGTCTGTTGGAGTCCTGACAAGGTGTATTGTTAGATGCGTATATTCTGATTTAATGAGTGAGTGTATACATCAATAATGAAGACGCGAATGGATGACAGTTCTACAGATACACAGGACACCCAGTCCAATCACATGTAGAAGTCAAGGATGGCTGGAACTACTGTGGTCGTTTCATACTGTTTAATGGGACGCACACACTTGGACAGTACGAGTATAGTTACAGGAAAACAGGTTGACATATCATCATACTGTTGATCAATGGTCTACAATCTTAAGTTGGCATTCATGTTGAAGAACATTACAATGGAACGTCCGTAGACAAGCACTTAGATTTCCACTGTTTATAAATGTAATCATCAGGCCTTACTGACCGATCATGTCAGTTAATAAATAATGTTCAAGCATGACTCCTAGACAGAACCTCTTTTCTAGCGAAGATTCCTTCAGGCACAGTTCAGCAAATATTTCTGGAGACAATGTTAACCCACCAGTATTGGGTTTTCTTTATAACTGTGATCTCTTAATCATCACCTGATAATAGGGGGCATCACTGTTCTCTGATCGATGATCAACAAAAAATAGGATCCAAAATGGCTTCTGGTTCCCTTGAACATCGCACACTATACAGATGCATAATAAAGCTTCAATATAAGCGTTGTTCATGAACACAAATGTTTCTACAAGAATCAGCATATTCTTTCATCATAACTGCTGCATACAATCATATTCAGTGCTGCTAGGTAACATGTCATCCCGACATATTGATATAGATAATCATCATGTAGACGTCTGCCCATCTAAGCCTAGGAAGAAAAAGTTCAGCAAAAGTTCTTTTACCTTGGCATGGGAAATACACTAGCAGAACACATACGCCCTCTCCTGGCGTTATAGAATAAACACTGGGGAACTCATAGACTTAATAATCATATCAGAAATTATCTTCTTCCCCATAACAAATCACAGTGATCAACAAACTGAGGACTCGTCTCCGACATGGCCTTCACCAGGCTCCATCATCACCGAAGACCCCCTTTCGTCTCGGCATGCGCAGAAACTGCCTGACCCCAAAGTTCAGTACAAGGAAAAATAGTCCCACTTAGACATACAAAGATATCACGATATAAGACCGAATCGTCTTAAATAGACAAGGAGTAAACATAGACTCGGACCATAAACATTCCTGCATAAACCTAAGAAGGAACAATCTGTTTCTGGCCCAACAAGGAACAGACGAACAAAATCTGGATTCATACACCAAGTTCGATATCCAGGGGAGATAATCCATATAACAAAAGTATCAATAAATCATGGGTGATATATCTTTGGCCAGGAAAGCATCCTGATTCTAAAAACAAATACTTTCCCTCAGACAAATAAATATTATAATAACTACATACATTGCCACCAGTAATCTGTTGGTAACAGTAAGTATAATAATTACGTTAATGTAGATGTCCACATGATCCTGTGTGTGCTGTCTGTAGCATTGTGTAAAACTGATTAACTAAAGTTACTGAGTGTCATCAATGATAGGTTCATCTTTCATTAGTGTGAAAGCTTACTATTTGCAATTTTAGCACTTTAGAGACACATAACTGGTTTAAGTAATAACAAAAAGGAATGTTCAAATGGCGAAGTTCTCCATAGGCGTATCAAATCGACTGTTTCTTGTGTGAGATTTCTTTTCATATGTTGCCTCTTGAGTGTCACAGTCTCTGAGCCCCAACATTTTGAAGTTCGGTTGCTGGAATAAGAAATACGATCTTTTTAAAGTTCTGCCTCCCAGTCATTTTGTGAAGGATTGCCACTAAGATATGACAAAGAGCCTTATACTATTTATCTGAGATACTGTTTGATTTGGTTCCTTTACCGCATACGTCATGACTGTTCGGAAATCAGATCCTGTGTACTGTTCATGGATCTTGATGTAGTGTGAAAAGATTTGAATGATCCAACAAAACGTCTCTTATCTTGTCTTCAAATGACTTGATTTGTTTCCCTTGATAACGATGGTAATATGTATCTGGTTATGGATATTGTCAAGATAGCGCCTTTAAGTTAGCGAGGTATCTGTAGATTTCAGCATTGTACCAGACCATAGCCAATGGGTCACAGCAATGTCAGTATTCCTTGCAGAATTAGTTTTCTGGAGATATCATTACAGGATGCAGAGTTCAGAGTACTCTTGCACAGAACATCTGCAAGTACATTGGACTCGCCCTCAATAGGTCGAATGATATAGTCATATAATTGCAAATTAATTGCATAACGTGCGACTCGTGCGTTTTTCATGTTGGGCTTTTGAAGCAACGACAGGGCCTTCTGGTCTGTCTCAATGATGAAACGAGAACCAAGAAGGTAACGCTGAAGCTTTGTGACAGCCCATATGATCGCGAGAAGCTCGCGCTCAATAATTGGATATCTGCTTTCTGTCTTTGTGAGCTTCCTCGACACATACATCACAGGATGAAGCATTCGATCTACTTCTTGCATCAAGGAGCCACCAATACCGTACATCGAAGCGTCTGTCCTGAGAATAAATGGGAGATGAGGATCAGGGAGTTTCAAAATTGGTGCACATGAAAAGTAATGCTTTAAATGGACTAGAGCTATGTTGCAGGCCTCCGTCCAGACAATTCTATTAGGGGAGCCTTTTGTAGTTAACTCAGATAGATTTGACGTAACTGAAGATAAATGAGGCATAAATTTATTGTAGAACTGTATAAGGCCGAGAAGACTCCGCACCTGCTTCTTAGTCTTAGGAATTGATAGGTTAAGAATCTTAGAGATAGTTTAATCCTCAGTTTTCAGAAATCCATGGCCCACTCTGTGACCTTGGAAAGAAATTTCTTTGAAACCTATGTGAACTTTCGAAGGATTCGCTGTCAGATTATTAGAGCGAAGAATTTCAAGAAGAGATTTCAATCCAGAAACATGTTCGTCCCAAGAATTGTGGAACAAACAAATGTCATCTATATAGGAGATGATATCAGACCTATGAGAAAATAGTTTCCTCATCATCCGAACGAAAGTCGCTGGTGCGTTTACCAAGCCAAAGCACATAAAGAATTTGAGATTGTTGGTCGCTGGGTAGATCCGGACAAGTAGATACATTTACCCATGATTCTGTCGGGTAAAGAGACATGACAGAAAGTTGCAATGGTACATCATGAAAAGAAGTGGGTTCTTCTTGAATCACTGACAATGAAGAGTAAGATGAAGGATGATCAGTGATTACTTCATTAACAGCATCTAAGATAGGTTTGAGATATTCAGGTCTATCATGGAATTGTTTGAGCATGTTGATGTGAAAGGTTTTATTCTTGCCTTTCACGTCAAGAATGTAATCAACATCTGTCAATTTTGAAATAATTTCATATGGACCACTCCACGAAATGAGAAGGCTATTCTCTCTCGTTGGTAGCAGGACGTAAGCTTTGTCTCCAGGAAGTAATTTCCTTAACTTTTTCCAACGGTTTTGAAGAGATCTAGCTTTTTCTTTTGCCTTTTCAGATGAATCAGTCGCTATTTTCCAAGCGTCTATAAGTGTCTTTCGTAGATTCACCACATACTCATAGGATGACTGGCATTCCTGAGTCATCTCCGAACCTGTAAGTAATTGTTTTATTATCGACATGGGTCCTCGTGGTGGAGCACCATACATGAGCTCAAAAGGCGAGAACCCAGTGTGTTCGTTTGGGACTTCCCGATAAGCGAACAGCACTGCTGGGAGCACTCTATCCCAGTCTTGTGGATACGTCGTGGTCACTTTCCCCAGTATTTGTTTCAGCGTTTTATTTAAACGTTCTATCATGCCATTGGACATAGGATGATAAACAGAGCTAAGAGATCTATCAATATTGCATAGTTTCATGACATGCGACATGACATCTGACACAAACTGTGTTCCCCTATCTGATAAAATATTGTCAGGGAACCCCACTCTCGTAAAAATGAGGAATAGTGCATCAGCCACATCGGTGGTAGCAATGTGTTTAAGAGGTATTGCCTCCGGCCACCTGGTGCACATATCAATACAGGTGAGGACATATCTATGACCTCTGGCTGACGGAACTGACAGTGGACCTATTAAGTCTATGGCCATTTTTTTCGAATGGTCGCACCGAAATATCCGCAGCCTGTATAGGTGCATTATGGTAAGCACCCTTTGTAGCCACTTGTTGGCATGTCTTGCACGAACGACAAAATAATTTGACATCCCTGACTACTCCAGGCCAATAAAAATGTTGTAAGACTCTATATTTCGTCCTAGCAAAGCCCATGTGGCCTGCACAGTTTGTATCATGCGCATGTCTGAGAATGTAAGGTCGAATATTGGTTGGTACCATAATTTGCTGCTGTACCGATGTAGCATCTCTAGCATTACGAATTAATATGTCATTTTTAATTGTATACCAAGGTTGTGACCTTTCCGAGCAACCGACATCATCTGATTTTACCAATTTGAAAAATCTTTTTAAAGAATTGTCATTCTTTTGCATATCAATAAATGATGTCTTCGTTAACATCGGCATAAGATGTTGATCTTCCTCCTTGTCATGATTGTTAGTCATTTCTTCTTCCTCTTGAGCCTGTGCCTGTGCTCTTGTAACGACCATA
Organism: Oreohelix idahoensis; assembly: GCA_024509875.1. Classification (NCBI taxonomy): domain Eukaryota; kingdom Metazoa; phylum Mollusca; class Gastropoda; order Stylommatophora; family Oreohelicidae; genus Oreohelix; species Oreohelix idahoensis. Next base: position 93,038 of record JAMPIV010006821.1, on the reverse strand, counting down.
TTAGCGAGTAGTAGTATATGCTGACGTTCCCAGATTTCTATATCTTGGAGTGAACACGCTTTTATACCCACAATATTGCCCATGATTATGTCAGCAATTGGTTCCTGTAATAAACAAGCTTTCACTTGACCTGAGAAAAATGGAGTATCAATGTGCACAATGGCCACAGGATAGAATTCCACCGTGCCTCCAAATAGGACACATTTTACATTCTCCCCGGTGCAGCAAGATGGGTCTACCAACGATTTGCGTACTCCAACAGTTGTGCACCCTGTATCACGCAAGACTGAAACTAGTTGATTATTTAAAAAACCCCTGTGAAACATTAGCGAGCCTTTTCCATCATGAGAGGCTAATGCAGGTAACAACGCGGGCACAGGATGACCGCAGGAAAGTCTGGAGACCACATCTGGCTGAAACAGAGTGCTGCATTCTGAACAATTTGATGGATTAAATAAATCAGCTGCACACGCATTTGCAATATTTGTGTTTTCCCCATTGGGATTAACTGCTCCTGTGTTACTACTCGTATTATGATTCCAGTTCGAGTTTTTTCGATCCATGCTCCGAGAGCGATTAAAGTTGTTATTACCCCGGTAATAATTCCGACTCTCTCTACCATTCTGAGGATTATTAGAATGCTGAGGACACGTACAACCTGGACAGTGTTGAGATGGAGAAGAGTTTTGGTTGTTCTTTGTATAATAGGATCTGTCTCCTCTGTTCATGTAGGTATTATCAGATCTACGCCATCCTCTGTTAGATTGAAAGTAACCCTGTGATGGTCTATTTCCATCAAAATATCGTTGGGAGTTTCTCTGATATTGATAAGGTTGATTGCCAAAATTGTACCGTCCTCGGAAAGATCCACTATTTCGGTCATTATTCCTGCCAAAATTTCGATCCATACTTTGCGATCGAGCTCTAGGGTTGTTTATCTGCACTGAATGAGCTGATGCAACAGGTAATGCCTCTTTAATAGTAGAGTTGTTCACACTCTTCCCTGGGTGTGCCGTCATAAACTGGCGCCCTAACAACTCAAGGGATTGTAACGATTCTGGCTTCCGTTCATGTAAATAGGCCAAAAAATCAGGGCTAATGGAAGAAAGTACTTTGTCTCTCAAAATAAGGTCCATCAAGTCCTCATATGTATGTTTGATTTTAGCCAACTCAATCCAACGATTGAAGCATAACTTTATAGTTGAAATGAACTCACTAAAGTCCTTGTTGCTTTCGGGTGTGAGTTTTTTAAATCTTAGCCTGTATCCATTCTCGTCTAATTGATACTTTCTTAAAAGTAATGTTTTAGCTGCCTCATAAGATTTTATGTTTTTCCTCATCCATTGTTGACACAGCTGTCAACGCTTCACCTGTCAGTAATGACATTAAATGTATCACCCATGATGATTTTTCCAGTTTGTATTCCTCACACACTGTCTGGAATCGGTTTAGGAAGCACGAAATGTCGTCTATATTTTGATTAAATTTAGGTAAGTGAAGTTTAAATGATGAAGCATGTTCTCTCTTGACCGAACCTGCACCTTCTTGATTACTCTGTTTATTACTAGCTTCCACTTTGAGTCTCTCCAACTCTACAGAAGCCATTTTTTCTTCATGCAGAAATTGGGCTTTCTTAGCCTCTAAATCTATCTCATCTTGTCTTTTCTTTTCTGCCATAGAAGACCAACAGTAGACGTACAAAAATGTAGGAAAAAACTAAATAAAAAAAAACAACCGACAAATACAAACAACAGTGAAAATACAGGACAACACGTCTATAACATAAAGTAAATATAGTATATTCACAAAGAGCGCTTTCCACACAGCATTTTGAGCCGGGCCTCTTTGAGAAAATATTACATAAATTTCCCTACTGACACGCTTGATTGTAGACCCGTCAAAAGATGAGATGTAATTCTGCTTATCAAGGTCCCACACCGTCCTCCCTTCTAACCACAACAAACATAAATTAGATAAACAAAAAGGCTCTACTATAGAATTGTGTAAGACTAAGGCTACAACAAACTAGTCCACTTATCTTTTTGTGATCCTTCCTCCGAAGAATAAATGCACGTGACAGTATTGTTGCCTCCAACATATGCAACAGGTAGAGCGAAATTTCATCGATACAGATTGCTCCCACATGTAGAACTAGCCATCTTGTTTTGATGATTGAATGAATGTGCTTCGTTTTGACTGCAGAAATGTTGTTTGATTACTTTAATTTTTCTTGACGAATCCAACCTGGAACTGCGTAGAGTGATTATAACTTCCTTCTCAAAGACGTTGATGAAGAAAATACGAACTTCTATTGGTAAAGTACAGCAAATATTATGATTGAAGTGTGCTGTTTACTCTTTAAGTTTCTTCTTGACGGCACTAGTTTGAAGAAAACCGGTTGGCATAGGTTGCGCAGAAATTACTATTGCTTTTCGATACTGTAAAATTCGTTGATGTGGCTAGGGACAGTAGTATCGTTTTTATAAAATCTTGTGGGTAGAACGAAATCCCTTGTATACTGGCCACCACTTTATACTGTTACCTTGTACTTATTGAAAGCTATTGGGTAACGAGTATATTAATGTGCTGCACTGGTCTTGTAAAGTATTTTGATATAATAGACAACAGTCTAAACAGTAACGTAAGGAATAGCAACTTGAATAATCTTGATCAACAGCTTGTTGTACGTTTTATCACATTTAATATGTCACAATACAACATAAGTGTACTTCACTTCTTTTGAGAGCATATGATGATAGGACCGTACATCAGTAATACAAATGTGTTCATTAGCAGACATAAGTAATAATGTCGTTGTGCCGGTTTAAAGTCAGAATGTCTATGTATCGTCTACGACGCCTTCCTACTTTACAAATCCGTATTTTATTGAAATCACTTACTGTCCTTCTCCTTAAGCCACATACAATCAGGCACACATCATAATGTATTGAGTCAATTATCCTGACTCTGAAATATTTTATAACAATAATCACTGGTCTGTCGCTCTCACATAAATATCCGTACACTTTGAAAACACAAGCCAAACTCAACTGTCCTGACGATAACCTTCGTTCCCCCCGCAGCAGACCCTGTCCACGTCATACACTAAATACCTGTGTCACACACATTCCACAACTCGCACGCTTTTACACTCGAAGCGTTTTCGCGTTCTACTCCATTGCGCACTTGATGAATTACAAGCCTGTGAGCAAAGTGATAGGTAACACTCATCAGTCTGGATAAAACACTCGGAGTAATTCCAATCCAAAAGCAACATATGAATTCAATGTGCCCCTCCAATGTGCTCACAGCCATCCCTTGGTCTGAGCTCAAGCTTGATGGGAATTTGGAAACACCCTCTACTAATATTCAAATGATTCTATAATTTGCCACTCAAATGGAGGCCATATTCACCAACTGTTTTCTCCGCCCAACGACAATTTGGTTATTTTTTATTTTTAGGCCTATGTTCTTCAGAATGCTTTTCTAGCATCTGGGTATTATTTTCTTTCCATCGTGTGGAATGAACCTTGCTGCACTGGTCACAACTTTGTACATACTGGGCAATGTCCCCAGCTACATTTGGCCAGAAATAGTTCACAGATGTCCTTTGACGGGTAGTGCCAATTCTCTGGTGCCTACCGTCTGGATCAACATGTGCTTGTGCAATATCTTTTCCCCTATAACTCAATGGCAGTACTAACTGTCCATGCCCGTTAGGTCCTGCTACAGCCTTCCTGTAAAGCAGTCCATCCTTCAAACAGAATAGCCTTTTTCTAGGGATGTTATGGCTATTTGGCAATTTGCCAAAGCAAGGTTTTAATGATTTGTCCTTTGCCTGGGCCTTTCTCATCTGTTTAGGATGAATATTGAGTGGTGGTTACTCCTCCTTACTAGGGGTCGACCTGACCTGGAGCGTGGCCATGATCACAGGTTTTATAGGGCTCCCTAGAAACACGAATCGTTTTCCTAACACCAGCGGGTAATTAGGATCCTTGTACACTGCTGCTCTAATCACTCCTTCCACGTACCTAGTCTTGATATTGAAATGGGCTACTGGAAGTGTCATGGTGGCTGTATCCTTTAGTGCCCCTTGTATTTCCGCTTTGTCTGTGGTATACTGGTCTGGGTGCACCAGGTTTGCACTCACAACTGAGTCATATTCCAATCCAGAATCGTAAAGGCACATCATCTTATTGCCATTACACTTTACTTCTTCACAGATGGGAGGATGAAGAAGTTCATGCTGCCCTGTAGACAGTTCCTTCTTTTCCTTGTTTCCCACAGTTATCATGCATGCAGCGTGATATGGAGGAACTTTCCTACCACATTCAGTTGTATTATGATTTTGCATCCTACATATTTTACACCATTTTCCTTCTGATCTGTAGGGTTTCCTTTCATTGAATTGCCGGTTTCTATCTCTAGGGTCAAATCTTGGCCTATCATAAGTTTGTTTACCTCTTGGGTTTTAATCCCTAGTATTATTATAAGGTTCATCTTGGGCTTGTGGGGTTCTATCACTATCGGTCTGCTTCTTCCTAATACCAGCCACTTCTTTCGGGGCGGCCTGATACCTCTCAGCGACATTGAGCGCCTCCCCCAACCTCTCTGCACCATGTTCCATGAGAAATTTTCTCAGGTCTGGAGCCATAGACTCTCTCAATCGCTCTATCATGATCATTTCCTTAAGATCTTGGGTTTTCTCCAGAGCAGTCCATTTCTCCAAATAAGTTTCCAGCCTGGCAGAGAATTGGTGGTAGGTCTCCCCAGACAGGAGCTTTGCATTTCTAAATCTCTTCCTATAAAATTCCCCATTTTTCTCGTACCTAACTAGAAGAGCCTGTTTTAATTTGTCATAGTCTTCCTGATCGTCTCTGCTCAACTTTGAGAACACTTCGTAAGATGTTCCCCAAAGCCGTTGGGATAATTTCAAACTCCATTTTTCTCTCTCTAAACCATAATTTGAAGCTAGTCTTTCAAATCTAGAGAGGAAGGTCTCAATGTCATCCTCTTTTTCTACAAAGGGATCTAAATGGAAGTTCATTGCCAAGTTAGAGGCTCCCTGAGTTGTACTAGCATCAGAGGTAGATGGGCTGTTACCATTTTCTGGAGCATGGCCTTGCAATTCCAATTCTTTTAATCTTAACTCATGCTTCTTTGTAACCGTTTGTCCTCTTTCTCAGCCTCTAACTTCTTAGCCTCAGCTTCCAATTTCTTTTCCTCTAATTGTAACCTTTTAATCTCAGCCACCCTATCAGCCTCTAATGCCCTAGCCTCCTTTTCAGCCTCAGATTGTAATCTCTTCTCTTCAGCTAATCTCCTATCTTCCCTCTCAATAAACTTATCACATTCTGAAGTCACATACTGAATCAGAACTTGCCCCTCCATTCCCATTTCCTTTGCAATCTGCACTGCAGCAGATCTGAATTTGGCCAAGTCTGCCATCTTTTATCTTGCACCAAATTTAATTAATCCAACTATAATAGCTAACAAATATTTCTAATTAATCTAATTATGGGCAATGACAACTTATTCAATTCTCCACAACTGAGCAATTTTATCACAATTTATTACGATGGGGATACCCTGGATCTATGTTGTACCATAAATTTAAATCCCGGACAGGACCCCAATATATGTGGTGGATTAGATAGTTATGGTGTTAACATGTAAGTGGCAACAGAGTGAGGTCCAGCTGTATAAGCCCTGAGTCTAATAGTTGATGATGATGATGTATTCTCAGGGTACGTATGTGCTACTACATGTAGATCTCACTCTGTGTATTATTTTACTTTGATATTAAGTTAAATGGCAAGTGTCTAGGGTAATGCAGGTGTAGTGATGTGTTAATGACTAAAACACAACTATATATATATATATATATATATATATATATATATATATATATATATATATATATGTATATATATATATAAAGAACTAACGTAAGTCAGAGGTTAACGTTATAGAATTATATTACAATTTTTATTTTCCTGTGTCTCATATTTTCTGACACAGGATCAGTTAACTCAAAAAAAGAAATGTGGTTATGTACACATTTAAATAACTAAGGTGGAATTGTTGTCCACAAATGTCAGTAATAAACTGTTCCTAGGAATGTATCCCCTGCTGCAATTATAATGTATGAAGATATGTCACTATTAGAGGGACTGATGGTCTCATCATGTCATCCGAAATGTTTATTCAGAGTTGGGAGAATATTTTAGAAAAACTTGTCAATAGCCCCTAAACACTAGGGCTTATCTGGTAGTCCGTTGACAGAAAGTAGTTTGCTGTAGACACTGCTCACTCTTCTACACAAGAGGGTCTCCTGGAATCCGCTGCTACAATTTCTTTCTAGGTATACACAAAGGACAGATTGCCTCGTACCTAGAAGCTCCAGTTTATGTCTCACTTGTATTTGGCGATTCAACCCTGCAACAGAGTAACCATGCCTCCCTAAATACTCTATTTGTATATATCTCCACAACTAATACTAAACAACGTTACACATTCATGATGATTAGAAAATATGCTAACCATTAGCTGCAGTCCCTAAATTATGCGACTTCTTCACACTCAGTGGGTACCTTCTTCTTCCCACATGGCTTCAACGTCACTGTCCTTTAAACATTATTTATCTTCCATAGCATCAGCTGGGGTATACACTTCTCTGTTTTTTGGTTCTACAGTGATATGTTTAACTCTTTTGGTATGACATCATATTTCTTTTTCCAAGTGATATTTGAATATTGTGGCCTGCAGAGGACTGCCAGTAGTTTCTGGTCTTAGTGTCATAGGATTTTATATATATGTATTAATTTTCCAACACAATGTACATTCATTTGCTTCCTATGTCTTCTTAGGCATGCATATGCTCCTAGTATGTCGCAAGCTTCCACAAAGGCAAATGTCGCACAACCAAAATTTTTGTGCGCCCTATCTGGATTGGCCTTTACATATTAATAATATATATATATATATATAGTAACGTAATAATACCACTTTTAAACCCACTACTATATTTGAAAATGTTAAGGACAAAGGTCAAACTTTCAGCTAAGAATTGGACAATATTTGATTTTTGTTACCATAAGTTGGAAGAGGGTACCCATCCGTAAATCTTATACACACCCGCCCTATTATTTAGAAACAGGTTGTAACTATAAATAGATACAACATGTTTGAAATTTTTTGTTCAAGGCCATCACTGGTCTAAGATTTGAATAAACTAACTTGTAAAATCTATTAATAATTACTGCCTTAGCAATGGTTACTAAGGCCATCGCCAACTAACAAGTTGAATTATATATATATATATATATATATATATATATATATATATATATATAGATATATATATATATATATATATATATATATATATATATATATATATATATATATATACATCAATCATAGTGTATATCTTACCGCAATCAATGAAATATTTCACAAGTATAAGGTTAACTAGCTATCAATGGCACAAGTTCAGATCGCCGAATTTCAAACTGCAAAGGCAATTGGTCACAAATCGCTCTGCGTCTGCTCTGAACCCTTCTTGTAGGAAATATTTTTCAAGTGGCACTCATGCTTAGCACAGCGTTCGTTTTATCCCCTCTTTTCCTAGACTAACCTCACCCAATCAAATCAAGTTAAGCCAATTTGACTTTCTTTCCAAAAAACAACACGCGTTTTGAAAATGTACCATCCGAAGATTCTCAAAGTTGAGCGGTTACCGTTGTGTATGTCTGTCTGTCTTCAATCTTTATTTTCTTTGATATCTCGGTTATTATTGGGTCGATTTTAATTTTTTTAAAGGGATTCTTAAATTGCTCTTTGCCCTTTATCATCCTATCTAATTTTCATCTAACTCTTCTTCATCGTTATCATTTATGTAATTTTCTTTATATTTCTTCTGAACAACATACTTTTATATAAGGCAAGATAATATATTATAGGGAGTAATATTGTTTTCTAATAAACAATATTATCGTTATTATCGTTTCTGTCCTTTCCTTTTATTTATCCTTCTATTAGAATGCAATACATTATCTACGTTTCTCTTGCTCCTTTTTCTGCCCCTGCACACAATTGGTTTTTTAGTTTCAGTTTCACAATGCACAAGTTAGGTTAGATTTTTTTCATTACAATCCTCCCCTTCTTTTCCCCTCTCTCCCGTTTCAAGACGAGGTAACAAGTTTTTTTCTTTTTCTTTACTAGCTAAATCGTACATCGGTCGTTCACATTTAATTTGGGCGGGTGGAGTTTGCGCGTCTGTGTTAGGGGATGGGACTTACCCCGCGTTTAGTGTTTGAAATTCAACTTGTTAGTTGGCGATGGCCTTAGTAACCATTGCTAAGGCAGTAATTATTAATAGATTTTACAAGTTAGTTAATTCAAATCTTAGACCAGCGATGGCCTTGAACCAAAAATTTCAAACATGTTGTATCTATTTATAGTTACAACCTGTTTCTAAATAATAGGGCGGGTGTGTATACGATTTACGGATGGGTACCCTCTTCCAACTTATGGTAACAAAAATCAAGTATTGTCCAATTCTTAGCTGAAAGTTTGACCTTTGTCCTTAACATTTTCAAATATAGTAGTGGGTTTAAAAGTGGTATTATTACGTTACTAGATTTGGAAAATTGAGCGGGAGGGGTTAATACTTAGTGATTTTATCACTACAACCCATAAAAGGAGATCCAAACCTCAGAAATGAGGTATCTGTGGAAGGTGGTTGAAGTAACAAGAAGAGACATGGTACGCAACCAGACGATACGTCAAGGCCTAAAATGCCACCCCCTACAGACCCAAGTAGAACAGTCCCAACTAAGATGGTTTGGCCATGTCTGCAGAATGGGAGAAGATCAGCTACCACGACAAGCATGGGAAACAAAGAGCCAAGGATCCAGACCCCGAGGACGACCCAGAGTCCACTGGGAGGACAACATTAGACAATCTTTGAAGGACCGAGGACTAGAATGGAATCAGGCCAGGAGGAAGACAGCCGATAGAATAGTCTGGCGCTCTCTCTTCCAAACCTTTACACCTCACGGTAGAAGGGAAACGACTAAGTAAGTAAGTAAGATTTTATCACAGACAGGCAATTTAACCTGACCTTTTAACAGTTTTAAGACACGGTAACGATTCACTGTGTGGATTGCTTGCCAAGACGAAACCAGACTGCCAGGGTTAGAACTCGGAAATCTCTTTATCAGACCGGACTTTGTGGAACGTGTTGAAGGACTTAGAGCCCAGGAAAACCATTTTAATAAGAAAGACCGCTTTCAGAGGAAACTGAAACACGGAGTCATAGTGGAATTCTAGTGCTAACATGACGATACCCAAGACACGCGAAAAAAGGCATCTGCCAGTGTCTTTAACCTACTTCTCTGAGTAAATAGTCTGTGAGACAAGATTGGCGTAAATTGTACCTTTTACATTTTATAGTTTTCATTACTAACATATGAACTAATATGTATATATTGCCATGTGAATATTAATATGTGAAAAGTGCTAGTGGATATCCAAGACATTTGAGGCTGGCAACCTCAGCATATATAATTATGATTTCATGAACCATCTTTGCATGCGCTGGTGACTGCTTTATTGCTAGTTTCGTATAGAGAACTAAAAGCATAGGTAGTCCCAAGTTCCATATGGAGCAGGGAGAGAAAGATGAAAGAAATGATGTACATTCTAATTATAATATTTACATTTTTCAAAAAAGGGTCAATGTCTGCGTAAACATATTTACCTTAAAATTAATGAACGTTTCAAAGTTTTTCAATCAGTGTAGATGTAAATGAAAACATATTCAATCTATATTGTGAACACTTTTCAATCAGTGTAGATGCTAACGTAAACATAATATATCTATACTATTAACCTTTTCATTTGAACGTGAAGTAAATATAAAACTATTCAATTCAAATGTAAAAAAAGTTTTCTCTTAAGGGATTAAGGTTAATTCTCATCGAAGATAAATTCTGAGATAGATGGGTGGTGCTTTAGGAGAAAGGGACCCATAGCTGTATCGGAAAACGCAATACTCAGAAGAGAGTTTTGCTTCTATTCTTTTACAATATTTGTTAGTGATACCAGTTAACGGTACTATCTCTGGAACAAGAAAGGAAAAGTGGCCTGAGCTTAAAGACGATGGACCAACTTCGTAGACACTCCCTGACATTTCTGGGAACGTGCTGCGCCCTACAACCTTGACCAGCGACGAGCGTGATCAGTCTACCAAGAACTAAACCATCAGAAGGAGCATAACTGACAGCTAAGTAACACAAAAAAGCTGCCAATTGACCTCCTTTACACATTTCTATCCCATCACAACATTGATGATAAACTTTTTTTATAACTAATTATTCATTTCTTTGTTGTTCGTCCATCACGGGTGATGAAGATAACTCTGTTCATTTCTTTAAAACCGTGTTAAAACCTAAATGACTGTTAAATTTGTTATATACAAATTTAACATCGATTTAGTCATTTTGAATGTGTTGCATGTTTGTCTCAGTCACTTCAATAAATACAATCAATCAGAGCTACCAAATAATAATAAGAATTTCACTGAGTAAATCAGGGTGGGGGCTTGAACGAACTGAAATTAATAATTGTTTAATTCTTCATAAAAGGCGGCGGATTGATATAAGTTAACAATTGTCCTACCAATGCAGAATTGTTCTTGACTTCTGAAATATCTTATGAAACTCGCTTGAGATAGAAGCATCGTTATTTTTCTATCTACAACTCTGCCAAGAGACACCTTTGAAGGCCCATATTAGATACTCTAGAGTTTTGGCCACTGTTGGACAGCATTTGCGAGAACAGCATTTGCTACTGCAAAGTAGGGGAGGCAAATCCGGGACACAGATAATATCTGTGAATGCTGTTTCGAGTATGTCGTAAATTTGATGGGAATTAAAGATAGATTAGGTCCGTCTGAATAGAACAGGCAAAGTGGTAAATAAGTGAGAATTAAGGTATGAGAAATAGATTTCACGAGTAAATAGTTTAAGGGTAGAATCTGTCCCTGGATCGAGAAGATACTCTTGTCCAGCCTATCTTTACGACTGCAATTTGTTAACAGACCATCCTACTCTCCATAAACGTAACATATATGTTTAACTGTACACACATGTGACAGATTATGGAAATAGCTTCATATATCTTTTTCATTATCTACATTTTTCTTTTACCTTTTCTTCCACCTATGCACGTTTAACATAAACCCCTATATGCTCAGATATCTGTCTCTCTTTTTCTCATTAGCACGCGTAATTTATTTCTGTTCGCTATTTCTCTGATGTGCGTTCTCGACCAGAGACCGATTAGCATACGTTGAGCTGTGATTAACGCCAGAGATCGAGAATCGTTGTAATATGTCGCAACAGTGGAAGGTGGCGATAGTTTAAATGTATTTTTCGTTGGACAGATATCAGGGGAAATGATTTGAGCAGAAAGGGGCAGAAATTTTATTACCTCCCTTGTAAACTGTTCGTTTGCAAAGTAATAAAACCACGGTGAGAACGAGCAGATCAAAGACCTTGCTCGTTGGAATACGAGCAGAGACGACGGAAACTCACACTGATTAGCGAATTGCCGATGCCTGATCTAAGAATGAATAGGGTTCAGGTTTTTCGGCTTTTAGTGTGAGAAAGATCTTTGATTTGCAAATCCGAACGTAGAATTCACCGTAGATGTAACATCTGGCAGAGAGGTCTGGTTTTCGGGGGATAATTAACTATCTCCTTTCATCTCTAATATATATATATACCTCATCTTTCTAACTCAGATTTACTCAGTACTCCTCAGCTTTAGAAGACATCTAGCTGCAATTCTAGAATCACTCGCATTGAGTAGAGTTTCTTAGTTTTTGTTGGAGAATAGTCTTAGTAGTTTGTGTGAAGGTAATATATCTACTAGTAGTTTGAGTGATTTAACTAGTTAAATCGTCTGTTATATTTCACTAGATTGTGTACAGAGTGATTTACTAGTTAAATCGTCAAAGATATTTCTCTAGGTTTTACTGTGTTACAGTGGCTATCAGAACAAATAATAATTTCTAGCTATACCCTTCCAGTTATAATATCAATTTATTAACTGTTAGTAACCAGTCAGAGAATATTTTAACTCACTAAGTAAATGCACTGATTCATCATGAGTATTGACGAAATATGTATTTATTTCTAATTCATAATGACTGATTTTTTAAAATTACTAGAATTTATTTCACGGGAGTTTAAACAATAAGACAAGCTCTAAGCTTGTAGTTATATTTAAAGTAAATAACCGTAGTGGATAAATATCTTCTATTTTACGCGGGGTAAGGATAGGATTGTGAATTTACTATATTATATTAAGTATTTGTGTTTTTCTCCCTATACAGTATTTGGGTCAAACCCTAAACCTTACCAGCGGCTTCCATATGACACTGATAATAACTTTACAAAAGAACATTCTGATATAAATATCGGGTTTTTTCAAGGTGACCTGTCTGGTCTCGTGTTTTACACCCAGAAAGAGGCAGAGTACCGACCGCGAAGAATATTAAGAATAAATTGTAACTGGACTCATAGATACCCAGATTCCTTTTTCAAAGTTTATATACATTCAGCCAGTTGTGGCGATAAAATCAAATATTGACATTACCTGAATAACGACCACTGTGTTTGTGAAGAAGATTTATCTTGAACATATTTATTTACCTGACAATCGATTTAACGATTGAAGATCCCAAGCTACTGTACACTGTGAACATTCGATCTCTTAAATATTTTACTACCTGAACAAAAATTGAAGTGTCATTTCGAGCATCCTACTAACAGGAGCAAATCAAGCGTTTCCCAACATTTTGATTAATTAGTCTTTGGGGCTTGATTTGCCAATACCCAAACCGTGGATGGGCTGTAAGTACCTTACGATTGTTCCAGATGTGGTGAAAGCCCTATTAGGTAAGAGTGAATGGTTGTGATCACAGGTCTGTCAGAGCGAGAGAAAGCAGGGATAAATAATTCTGTTATTGTATAACACATGTACTAACTTTGTATTTTTATATGCAAGTTTTACTCTAAATGCTGTTCCTCTTAGAATAGATTACCGTATAGACTCTGTTCTTTACTATAGAGGGAAATTCTAGACCATAGCGTATAAATCTTTGACTCTTTGGGGTTAATAACTTTCTTCTTAACGGGATTTTGTCTCAACAGGGAGAGGGGGGATTACACCTATGAGTCTAACTCTTTAATTAATTCATTAACCTATGTTTATTTGTATTTGATTTGATATTCAACTTATGGCTGTTGTAAAGTTTCTTTATGATAAATAAAATTTACATAAACTTTATTTACGTGTGTTGGTCAGCTCGTTCTAAAACATCCCTATTCCATAGATATAGTGTTCACGTCTGTGCAACTAACTGTCGTCACTTATGTGTGTGTGTGCACGTGAGTGGTGATATACATATATATATATAAATATATATATTCTAGTAGACTGTCTGACTAACTAAGTTCTGTTGTAGAGATAGGCTGAACGAGAGAAGCTTCTCGATTTCAGGGACAGACTCTAACTAGCTTCCACCTTCTCACTCGTGAAAATCTATTACCTTTACATTTATCTCTCACTGAGCTATCACCTGTACTAATCTGTTCAGAAGGGACCAATCTATGTTTTAATTCCCCTATCAAAAATCTACGACAACACACACACAGAGTTATGTTACAACAAGACACACAAACGTGAAATACTATGGTAGACAGAGTATGGGTACGGCCTAGGCTGAACAACACAAGTAATTAACTTTTGTTAAGTTTATTATCATATAAACTGCTCACAACATCAAACATATATAAATCAATAAAATCATAGGTTACATAATTTGGAAAATAACCCCATAAGTGCCATCCCCTCTGTTGAGAAAAGATCCCACAAGAAGTTAATAACCCCAAAAGTCAAAGATTAACGCTAGGGTATAGAAATAGACGATAAAGTAAAGCACAGAGTTCCTAGTTAATCTATCCTGTAAAATAACAGTATTAGCGAACAAAAAAAGTGGGTACAATGATTATACTTACTTACTTACTTAGTCGTTCCCCTTCTACCGTGAGGTGTAGAGGTACAATGATTATACAAACATAAATTTTCACTCCTCTTCCTCGTACTCTGTCAATCTGTGGCCACATACTGTCTCGCTTACCTACTAGTTGTTTAACAACATCTTGAACATAGCCATCAGTGAACATGTAACAAAATCCAGTTTTGTGCTTCTCCGAAGTGAGCCCCAGTTCCTCCGCGAATAATTAATTCTCCTAATGGGGAACGCCTACTTTGGTGGTGATTATTGGATATGATAATGTCACGTCAGATAGTTCAGGTAGCAAAATATTTACCACGATCTAGTGTTCACAGTGGACAGTAGTTAGTACTTCCAATAGTAAAAGGAAATGTCTGGTGGGTAAACTGTTAGAAAAATAATGATGATGAAGGTATCTCCTATCGGTTTTTCTCTCTCTGGGGGTTTCCACGTATTCTTTCTGGATAAATCCACTTGACAACACAATGGTCAGTAATCGGGAACAATGTTATATATAGATATTTGCCACAGCGGACTGATAAAATTGAATGAAAAATCTGGGTATTTTGTATCTCCAGTTATAATTAATTCTTAATGTTTATAAGTTTGAACTCTCTCTCTGTGGATGAAGCAAGAGGAAAGGACAGGTTAACATCGAAGACACGATGATTACTAAGAAATGTTACTGATGGTATTTAGACCACTGGCAGGCTGGTTTGTGATCAGTACTAAATTTAAGAGAAAACAAAATATTTAATCACAATATCAATAACCTATCCTATCACGCGCAAAGCAAGATCTCTTATTCACTCCGTCATTTAATTAAATTAAAAGAACACGTGTCTTAGCCTATCTTATCACGCATCGCTCAACTGGGACGGATTGAGTTTAATGTATGCGCCTTTCGCCCCCCCCCCCCCCCCCCCCCGGTAAACTCAGCGCTCAATATCAGTGTTAATTTAATTCTGACTACTTTACAAATATCGCTTGTCATTACTAGCTATTTGTTTCGCCACATGATATTACACTAGAAACTTACACAATTACACGTAATGAATTAGAAGTAATTTTATATTCCGTCAATATTCAGTCGCCTAGTGTATTTATTAGTCAATGAAAACATCTTTTTCTGAGTGATAGCGAGTGATTAAATTTACATTACAGCTGGACAAAATAGCTATATGTTATCTACTACGCTAGTCAATTAACACAGAAAATCCCAGTGAATTATAATGAGGAACTTATCACATTAAATCACTTAAACGCAAATATATATATATTATCGCAAATCAGAAAAATCTTTGATCTCGTCTCTCTGCTGTAGATCAGATAATTACGTCCCCTGGGATCACGGTCAACCGAATGCGGTCGGTAAATCGTATTATGTCCCCTTTTGCATTTGCTTAAGTCCTCTGAAAAGTTGGACAACAAACAGTTACGTCGGGAACTCTCTGCTCGCGTTTCCCCCTGATCAAAGAAGCCACTTTTATCTCTACGGGCACGTCTGTCTTTTCAACAATTATGATTGCCAAATCAGCTCGCGTGATAATTGAGATAAGCGAATCATGGCTCTTGCTGACTGTTATCTAGCCTGTCGAACATAGGTAAACAAATTGTCAGCGCACGTAAACAGAAACTAGGCGTGGCTTCCAAGGTAAGTCTACAGTCAGTGAAATTTGTGTTTTCATTCATTCATTCATAACCCTCCACTCCCAAAGGAGCATAGGCCTTCAGCAAACACATGCCACGTCCTCCTGTAACGTGCCATCATCTCAAGCTCTTTCCACGTTCTCCTCAGCATTTTAACCTCTATTTTCAGCTCTCTTCTCCATGTACTTCTTGGTCTACCTCTGCCACTCTTGCCCTGGGGGTTCCAGAACAAGGACTGCCTTATAATGCTATCAACAGGTCTCCGCAGTGTGTGTCCAATCCATCGCCATAGTCTTCTTCTCATCTCTTGTTCCACTGGCACTTGTCTAGTTCTTGTCCTCAGTTCCACATTGGTAACATTGTCATGAGAATAGTAAACTGCAGTAAAACTGGTAAAAATAAATATATAAATAAAAAAATTATATGGTATGAAATCGGTTTTACAAGTAAACGGTACACATGAAACAAGGGACGTTTCGGGTTTTACCCTTCGTCAGCCACAGTTACGAACAGGTGACAAGGACGAAAACTACATATAGGTGCTTCAAAAAACAACGATGATGAGGAAATCACCAAATGAGCGAAACAAGCAGATGAAATGACGGGGATGAGCGAAACCATAACAGTAATAACGCAAGAAAATCGTAAAACCAGAAATACATGCCGAAACAGGAAAGTAAATAATTGACAAAGCGAAGACAGAAATGAACAACACTATTAAAACAAGTTAAAAAATCACTTAGCTGGATCCCAGAAAGAAACATTCAAGATGGCTGAAAAAAATGAGGCGTCATACGGAAGTGACGTATGAGCGAGTGACAGCTGAGAGAAGATAATTGATGAAACGAAACGAACCAAAGCTAAAACACGGATAAAAAGGAAAATTACGACAGAAGAAATAAAGTATGAAACAGAGACAGAAGCCACCAGAATTATGCAAAATGATGCTGGATATTCAAGCCAGCAGGAGATAAAACGCCCATTTGAAAAATGAGACGATTCTCCAACGAGAAGCGAGTTCAGTCATCGCCGGCACATGACAGGAGGGCAGTGACATGAGGGTCAGAGTTACCTTAATGGT
The DNA here is from genome assembly GCA_024509875.1 of Oreohelix idahoensis. NCBI lineage: Eukaryota > Metazoa > Mollusca > Gastropoda > Stylommatophora > Oreohelicidae > Oreohelix > Oreohelix idahoensis. The sequence continues at coordinate 76,215 of JAMPIV010006821.1, read as the reverse complement.
TAGGGCTTTTGAAGTAAAGGGCCAACGGTAAATGTTTGTCATGATGGATGTCATTCAAGTGCTCACGAAACCTGTCTGCCAGACGTCTGCCAGTTTCACCAATATAGGTCATGTCACACCTCTTGCAGATGATAGCATAAATCAGGTTTCTGGATTCGCACGTGAAAGACTCCCCAATAGTAAATTTACCGTTAGGAAAGGAGACTGACTGCGTTTGGAGTACAAAAGGACAGGTCTTACATCTGCGGCGTTGGCACGGTTTAGTATCAAAGTAAGAAGGACTAGTTTGTCTCAAGCGACTATGCACAAGAATATCCCTAAAATTCTTATCTCTACGATATGCCAACAAAGGGGTATCATGAAACAACTCTCTGGTATTAGGATCGGAGTGGAGAATAGGCAGATGACGAAACATAATTTTTCTCACCGCCAAACATTGAGGGTGAAAAGTTAAGACCAGTTTGAGTCTATCAGATGTAGTAGTAAGTTTAGCAGTAAGTGCAACCTGATGAGTAACATGACTAATGCGATTAAGGGCATCAGATCAAACTCTTTCAGGATAGTGACGTCGGCAAAAAAAATGGAGCATTTCTTGAGCTCGTTCACGGAAATCATCTTCATCTTGACATATCCGACGTAAGCGTAGAAGTTGAGAGTAGGTAATGGAGTCTTTACAACTGAGAGGGCGAGAAGAGGTGTAAAGGAAGGAAACCATGAGCATCAGTAGGTTTATAAAAGACAGAGGTAGTAAGGCCAGTAGGAGTAATATTGACAGTAAGGTCAAGGAAGTTAACTGAAGTGGTAGAAATCTGAGAAGTAAATTTGATGGCAGGATGGAAATTGCCAACATAGTCAATGAATCTATGCAGGTTAACTTCAGACATGTCTGTGACTATAACCTACTACTACATCTGACCGTCTCAAACTGGTCTTAATTTTTCACACTCACTGTTTGGCGGTGAGAATAATTCTGTTTCGTCATCTGCCTATTCTCCACTCCGATCCTGATACCAGAGAGTTGTTTCGTTATACCCCTTGGTGAAATATCGTAGGGATAAGAATTTTAGGGATATTCTTGGGCATAGTCGCTTGAGACAAACTAGTCCTTCTTACTTTGGTACTAAACCGTGCCAACGCCACAGATGAAAGACCTGTCCTTTTGTACTCCAAACGCAGTCAGTCTCCTTTCCTAACGGTAATTTTACGATTGGGGAGTCTTTCACGTGCGAATCCAGAAACCTTATTTATGCTATCATCTGCAAGAGGTGTGACGTGACCTATATTGGTGAAACTGGCAGACGTCTGGCAAAGAAGTTTCGTGAGCACTTGAATGACATCCATCATGACAAACATTTACCGGTGGCCCTTCACTTCAATAGCCCTGACCATTCAGGTAACTCTGACATTCATGTCACTGCCCTCCTGTCATGTGCCGGCGACGACCGAACTCGCTTCTCGTTGGAGAATCGTCTCATTTTTCAAATGGGCGTTTTATCTCCTGCTGGCTTGAATATCCAGCATCATTTTGCATAATTCTGGTGGCTTCTGTCTCTGTTTCATACTTTATTTCATCTGTTGTCATTTTCCCTTTTATCCGTGTTTTTGCTTTGGTTCGTTTCGTTTCATGAATTATCTTCTCTCAGCCGTCACTCGCTCATACGACACGTCCGCATGACGCCTCATTTTTTTTCAGCCATCTTGAATGTTTCTTTGTGGGATCCAGCTAAGTGATTTTTTTACTTGTTTTAATAGTGTTGTTCATTTCTGTCTTCGCTTCGTCGATTATTTACTTTCCTGTTTCGGCATGTATTTCTGGTTTTACGTTTTTCTTGCGTTATTACTGTTATCGTTTCGCTCATCACCATCATTTCATCTGCTTGTTTCGCTCATTTGGTGATTTCCTCATCATCGTTGTTTTTTGAAGCACCTATATGTAGTTTTTGTCCTTGTCACCTGTTCGTAACTGTGGCTGACGAAGGGTAAAACCCGAAACGTCCCTTGTTTCATGTGTACCGTTTACTTGTAAAACTGATTTCATACCATATTATTTATTTATTTATATATTTATTTTTACCAGTTTTACTGCAGCCTACTATTCTTTTATACACCATACCCCATTCATCGCTGCTATCCTGTTTTCGTTTTGTGATCATTTTATATTGTCCACGTCTCTTCTTTCTCATTTGTGCGTTTCTTCAATATGCCCTACCAGAAATATTTGATTTCTTCTCTTCATGCCTTTATCACCAATTCTTTTTCTCTCATGCCTTCTGACATATCTCGGACTGCTTCTGCCTTAGCCTTCACCACATACAAAAAAACACGCTTCACATGTCACTCTAATTTTCTTAATAACTGTCTTCGGGTTAGAGTTATTCCTAAAGGGTTTCTTTCCCACTTCAATCCTTCGACTGGACACTTTCATCCTTCTGTAATGCACCGCTTGCAATTAGTTGAAAAAAATGTTCCTTTCAACGTATGAGGTGTGTTATTGCTATGCATAAACGCCTGCTCACTGATTTGGAACGTTTGAAATCCAACCTCACTCACCAACTTCGTCTACTGACTACTTCGTATCTGACAGCCTTGCTTCTTATTCGTACTATTATCCATGAAACCAATAAGGAGCTATACACTCGGCTGAGCACGCATAAACAAGAAAAATTGCGTCGCCTCCACCCTCACGTTCCTTCTGAATCTTCAGCGTCCCCTGTTCACACTTCTACTAGAGTTATTTGCATTCCTCCTGATCTACAACTATCTCCTGACGAATTATCTGTTCTTAGTAAAGGTCTTAAGTTTGTTCCGCTTCGCTCGACATTTAACAAATATTCTATGCTTCAAGATGTCTACCGCTTCCACCGTCGCATGCGTCTTCAATATTACCATTGGAAGGGTAATGATTCCAAGCCAGACGGAAATATCTTTCGTCATTATGACAAACCTAAATCAGACTGGACTCCTGCTCCAGTTGCCTCTGCAGCTCTCGCTTTATATATTGCCAACACTTTGCATGACATTAATCAACTTTCTCTACCCCGTCTACGTCGATCTAACCTGACTACTTCTGAGTGGCGGTCATTGTAATCAATTAAAAAGCGGGATGACATTATCATCAAACCTGCCGATAAAGGTGGTGCAGTGGTAGTTAGGCGAAAGGACTTGTACATTCAAGAAGGAGTCTCACAGCTCGGCAACTCCACCTTCTACTCACCTAGCTCTGGTGATGCCACAGTCCGCTATAATCTTACTGTTCATGCTACTATTCGTGATTTCATCTAAGATAACCTCCTTCCTTTTAGTGCCATGTCTCTCAATATTCCTGATAGTAGTCTAGGTAAACCTTCCTTCTACATGCTTCCTAAGATTTACAAAATTGACAATCCGGGTCTACCCATTGTCTCAGCCTGCACTTGTCCCACTGAACGGATCTCTGATTTCCTGGATGGTATTTTGCAACCCTTAGTGGCCAATCTACCTTCTGTTTTGAAGGACACAACCCATGCTATCACTACTTTTGATTCCATCCTATTCACACCTGACCATACTTACCGTCTTTTCCTTTTGGATGTTTGTTCGCTTTATACTTCCATTCCGCACTCTGATGGCCTTAAAGCACTACAATTTTTTCTCGACAGACGCACTGACCTTACTTTTAGCACAGGTTCTCTTCTTCGCCTTGCTGCACTGGTTCTCACTCTCAACTCTTTTGAATTCAATGGCCAGTTCTTTAATCAAATTAGTGGCGTTGCTATGGGTACCAAAATGGGCCCGAGTTATGCTTGCCTCTTCATGGGTCACTTTGAACATTTGGTGCTTCAAAGTTACGATGGACCATTACCTGAGTTTTACCGTCGTTATATCGACGACGGTATTGTAGTCACAGACATGACTGAAGTTAACCTCCGTAGATTCATTGACTATGTTTGCAATTTCCATCCTGCCATCAAATTAACTTCTCAGATTTCTACCACTTTAGTTAACTTTCTTGACCTTACTGTCAATATTAATCCTACTGGCCTTACTACCTCTGTCTTTTATAAACCTACTGATGCACATGGTTTCCTTCTTTACACCTCTTCTCACCCTCTCAGCTGTAAAGATTCCATTCCCTACTCTCAACTTCTACGCTTACGTCGGATATGTCACGATGAAGATGATTTCCGTGAATGAGCTCAAGAAATGCTCGATTTTTTTTTCGCCGACGTCACTATCCTGAAAGAGTTTGATCTGATGCCCTTAATCGCATTAGTCATGTTACTCGTCAGATTGCACTTACTGCTAAACCTATTACTACATCTGACAGACTCAAACTGGTCTTAACTTTTCACTCTCACTATTTGGCGGTGAGAATAATTCTGTTTCGTCATCTGCCTATTCTCCACTCCGATCCTGATACCAGAGAGTTGTTTCGTGATAAGCATTTGGTGGCATATCAAAGGGATAAGAATTTTAGGGATATTCTTGGGCATAGTCGCTTGAGACAAACTAGTCCTTCTACTTTGGTACTAAACCGTGCAAACGCCGCAGATGTAAGACCTGTCCTTTTTTACTCCAAACGCAGTCAGTCTCCTTTCCTAACGGTAATTTTACGATTGGGGAGCCTTTCACGTGCGAATCCAGAAACCTGATTTATGCTATCATCTGCAAGAGGTGTGACGTGACCTATATTGGTGAAACTGGCAGACGTCTGGCAAAGAGGTTTCGTGAGCACTTGAATGACATCCATCATGACAAACATTTACCGGTGGCCCTTCACTTCAATAGCCCTGACCATTCAGGTAACTCTGACATTCATTTCACTGCCATCCTGTCATGTGCCGGCGACGACTGAACTTGCTTCTCGTTGGAGAATCGTCTCATTTTTCAAATGGGCGTTTTATCTCCTGCTGGCTTGAATATCCAGCATCGTTTTGCAGAATTCTGGTGGCTTCTGTCTCAGTTTCATACTTTATTTCTTCTGTCGTCATTTTCCTTTCTATCCGTGTTTTTGCTTTGGTTCGTTTCGTTTTATCAATTATCTTCTCTCAGCCATCACCCGCTCATACTTCACTTCCTCATGACGCCTCATTTTTTTCAGCCATCTTGAATGTTTCTTTCTGAGATCCAGCTAAGTGATTTTTTTACTTGTTTTAATGGTGTTGTTCATTTCTGTCTTCGCTTCGTCGATTATTTACTTTCCTGTTTCGGCATGTATTTCTGGTTTTACGATTTTCTTGCGTTATTACTGTTATCGTTTCGCTCATCTCGTGTTACCTCTACACCTCACGGTAGAAGGGGAACGACTAAGTAAGTAAGTAAGTTTCGCTCATCACCGTCATTTCATCTGCTTGTTTCGCTCATTTGGTGATTTCCTCATCATCGTTGTTTTTTGAAGCACCTATATGTAGTTTTTGTCCTTGTCACCTGTTCGTAACTGTGGCTGACGAAGGGTAAAACCCGAAACGTCCCTTGTTTCATGTGTACCGTTTACTTGTAAAACTGATTTCATACCATATTATTTATTTATTTATATATTTATTTTTACCAGTTTTACTGCAGCCTACTATTCTCTTATACACCATACCCCATTCATCGCTGCTATCCTGTTTTCGTTTTGTGATCATTTTATATTGTCCACGTCTCTTCTTTCTCATTTGTGCGTTTCTTCAATATGCCCTACCAGAAAAATTTGATTTCTTCTCTTCATGCCTTTATCACCAATTCTTTTTCTCTCATGCCTTCTGACATATCTCGGACTGCTTCTGCCTTAGCCTTCATCACATACAAAAAAACACGCTTCACATGTCACTCTAATTTTCTTAATAACTGTCTTCGGGTTAGAGTTATTCCTAAAGGGTTTCTTTCCCACTTCAATCCTTCGACTGGACACTTTCATCCTTCTGTAATGCACCGCTTGCAATTAGTTGAAAAAAAGTGTTCCTTTCAACGTATGAGGTGTGTTATTGCTATGCATAAACGCCTGCTCACTGATTTGGAACGTTTGAAATCCAACCTCACTCACCAACTTCGTCTACTGACTACTTCGTATCTGACAGCCTTGCTTCTTATTCGTACTATTATCCATGAAACCAATAAGGAGCTATACACTCGGCTGAGCACGCATAAACAAGAAAAATTGCGTCGCCTCCACCCTCACGTTCCTTCTGAATCTTCAGCGTCCCCTGTTCACACTTCTACTAGAGTTATTTGCATTCCTCCTGATCTACAACTATCTCCTGATGAATTATCTGTTCTTAGTAAAGGTCTTAAGTTTGTTCCGCTTCGCTCGACATTTGACAAATATTCTATGCTCCAAGATGTCTACCGCTTCCACCGTCGCTTGCGTCTTCAATATTACCATAGGAAGGGTAATGATTCCAAGCCAGACGGAAATATCTTTCGTCATTATGACAAACCTAAATCAGACTGGACTCCTGCTCCAGTTGCCTCTGCAGCTCTCGCTTTATATATTGCCAACACTTTGCATGACATTAATCAACTTTCTCTACCCCGTCTACGTCGATCTAACCTGACTACTTCTGAGTGGCGGTCATTGTAATCAATTAAAAAGCGGGATGACATTATCATCAAACCTGCCGATAAAGGTGGTGCAGTGGTAGTTAGGCGAAAGGACTTGTACATTCAAGAAGGAGTCTCACAGCTCGGCAACTCCACCTTCTACTCACCTAGCTCTGGTGATGCCACAGTCCGCTATAATCTTACTGTTCATGCTACTATTCGTGATTTCATCTAAGATAACCTCCTTCCTTTTAGTGCCATGTCTCTCCATATTCCTGATAGTAGTCTAGGTAAACCTTCCTTCTACATGCTTCCTAAGATTTACAAAATTGACAATCCGGGTCTACCCATTGTCTCAGCCTGCACTTGTCCCACTGAACGGATCTCTGATTTCCTGGATGGTATTTTGCAACCCTTAGTGGCCAATCTACCTTCTGTTTTGAAGGACACAACCCATGCTATCACTACTTTTGATTCCATCCTATTCACACCTGACCATACTTACCGTCTTTTCCTTTTGGATGTTTGTTCACTTTATACTTCCATTCCGCACTCTGATGGCCTTAAAGCACTACAATTTTTTCTCGACAGACGCACTGACCTTACTTTTAGCACAGGTTCTCTTCTTTGCCTTGCGGCACTGGTTCTCACTCTCAACTCTTTTGAATTCAATGGCCAGTTCTTTAATCAAATTAGTGGCGTTGCTATGGGTACCAAAATGGGCCCGAGTTATGCTTGCCTCTTCATGGGTCACTTTGAACATTTGGTGCTTCAAAGTTACGATGGACCATTACCTGAGTTTTACCGTCGTTATATCGACGACGGTATTGTAGTCACAGACATGACTGAAGTTAACCTCCGTAGATTCATTGACTATGTTTGCAATTTCCATCCTGCCATCAAATTAACTTCTCAGATTTCTACCACTTCAGTTAACTTTCTTGACCTTACTGTCAATATTAATCCTACTGGCCTTACTACCTCTGTCTTTTATAAACCTACTGATGCACATGGTTTCCTTCTTTACACCTCTTCTCACCCTCTCAGCTGTAAAGATTCCATTCCCTACTCTCAACTTCTACGCTTACGTCGGATATGTCACGATGAAGATGATTTCCGTGAAAGAGCTCAAGAAATGCTCGATTTTTTTTTCGCCGACGTCACTATCCTGAAAGAGTTTGATCTGATGCCCTTAATCGCATTAGTCATGTTACTCGTCAGATTGCACTTACTGCTAAACCTATTACTACATCTGACAGACTCAAACTGGTCTTAACTTTTCACTCTCACTATTTGGCGGTGAGAATAATTCTGTTTCGTCATCTGCCTATTCTCCACTCCGATCCTGATACCAGAGAGTTGTTTCGTGATACCCATTTGGTGGCATATCAAAGGGATAAGAATTTTAGGGATATTCTTGGGCATAGTCGCTTGAGACAAACTAGTCCTTCTTACTTTGGTACTAAACTGTGCAAACGCCGCAGATGTAAGACCTGTCCTTTTTTACTCCAAACGCAGTCAGTCTCCTTTCCTAACGGTAATTTTACGATTGGGGAGCCTTTCACGTGCGAATCCAGAAACCTGATTTATGCTATCATCTGCAAGAGGTGTGACGTGACCTATATTGGTGAAACTGGCAGACGTCTGGCAAAGAGGTTTCGTGAGCACTTGAATGACATCCATCATGACAAACATTTACCGGTGGCCCTTCACTTCAATAGCCCTGACCATTCAGGTAACTCTGACATTCATTTCACTGCCATCCTGTCATGTGCCGGCGACGACTGAACTTGCTTCTCGTTGGAGAATCGACTCATTTTTCAAATGGGCGTTTTATCTCCTGCTGGCTTGAATATCCAGCATCGTTTTGCAGAATTCTGGTGGCTTCTGTCTCAGTTTCATACTTTATTTCTTCTGTCGTCATTTTCCTTTCTATCCGTGTTTTTGCTTTGGTTCGTTTCGTTTTATCAATTATCTTCTCTCAGCCATCACTCGCTCATACTTCACTTCCGCATGACGCCTCATTTTTTTCAGCCATCTTGAATGTTTCTTTCTGAGATCCAGCTAAGTGATTTTTTTACTTGTTTTAATGGTGTTGTTCATTTCTGTCTTCGCTTCGTCGATTATTTACTTTCCTGTTTCGGCATGTATTTCTGGTTTTACGATTTTCTTGCGTTATTACTGTTATCGTTTCGCTCATCTCGTGTTACCTCTACACCTCACGGTAGAAGGGGAACGACTAAGTAAGTAAGTAAGTTTCGCTCATCACCGTCATTTCATCTGCTTGTTTCGCTCATTTGGTGATTTCCTCATCATCGTTGTTTTTTGAAGCACCTATATGTAGTTTTTGTCCTTGTCACCTGTTCGTAACTGTGGCTGACGAAGGGTAAAACCCGAAACGTCCCTTGTTTCATGTGTACCGTTTACTTGTAAAACTGATTTCATACCATATTATTTATTTATTTATATATTTATTTTTACCAGTTTTACTGCAGCCTACTATTCTCTTATACACCATACCCCATTCATCGCTGCTATCCTGTTTTCGTTTTGTGATCATTTTATATTGTCCACGTCTCTTCTTTCTCATTTGTGCGTTTCTTCAATATGCCCTACCAGAAACATTTGATTTCTTCTCTTCATGCCTTTATCACCAATTCTTTTTCTCTCATGCCTTCTGACATATCTCGGACTGCTTCTGCCTTAGCCTTCACCACATACAAAAAAACACGCTTCACATGTCACTCTAATTTTCTTAATAACTGTCTTCGGGTTAGAGTTATCCCTAAAGGGTTTCTTTCCCACTTCAATCCTTCGACTGGACGCTTTCATCCTTCTGTAATGCACCGCTTGCAATTAGTTGAAAAAAATGTTCCTTTCAACGTATGAGGTGTGTTATTGCTATGCATAAACGCCTGCTCACTGATTTGGAACGTTTGAAATCCAACCTCACTCACCAACTTCGTCTACTGACTACTTCGTATCTGACAGCCTTGCTTCTTATTCGTACTATTATCCATGAAACCAATAAGGAGCTATACACTCGGCTGAGCACGCATAAAGAAGAAAAATTGCGTCGCCTCCACCCTCACGTTCCTTCTGAATCTTCAGCGTCCCCTGTTCACACTTCTACTAGAGTTATTTGCATTCCTTCTGATCTACAACTATCTCCTGATGAATTATCTGTTCTTAGTAAAGTTATTAAGTTTGTTCCGCTTCGCTCGACATTTGACAAATATTCTATGCTCCAAGATGTCTACCGCTTCCACCGTCGCATGCGTCTTCAATATTACCATAGGAAGGGTAATGATTCCAAGCCAGACGGAAATATCTTTCGTCATTATGACAAACCTAAATCAGACTGGACTCCTGCTCCAGTTGCCTCTGCAGCTCTCGCTTTATATATTGCCAACACTTTGCATGACATTAATCAACTTTCTCTACCCCGTCTACGTCGATCTAACCTGACTACTTCTGAGTGGCGGTCATTGTAATCAATTAAAAAGCGGGATGACATTATCATCAAACCTGCCGATAAAGGTGGTGCAGTGGTAGTTAGGCGAAAGGACTTGTACATTCAAGAAGGAGTCTCACAGCTCGGCAACTCCACCTTCTACTCACCTAGCTCTTGTGATGCCACAGTCCGCTATAATCTTACTGTTCATGCTACTATTCGTGATTTCATCTAAGATAACCTCCTTCCTTTTAGTGCCATGTCTCTCCATATTCCTGATAGTAGTCTAGGTAAACCTTCCTTCTACATGCTTCCTAAGTTTTACAAAATTGACAATACGGCTCTACCCATTGTCTCAGCCTGCACTTGTCCCACTGAACGGATCTCTGATTTCCTGGATGGTATTTTGCAACCCTTAGTGGCCAATCTACCTTCTGTTTTGAAGGACACAACCCATGCTATCACTACTTTTGATTCCATCCTATTCACACCTGACCATACTTACCGTCTTTTCCTTTTGGATGTTTGTTCGCTTTATACTTCCATTCCGCACTCTGATGGCCTTAAAGCACTACAATTTTTTCTCGACAGACGCACTGACCTTACTTTTAGCACAGGTTCTCTTCTTCGCCTTGCGGCACTGGTTCTCACTCTCAACTCTTTTGAATTCAATGGCCAGTTCTTTAATCAAATTAATGGCGTTGCTATGGGTACCAAAATGGGCCCGAGTTATGCTTGCCTCTTCATGGGTCACTTTGAACATTTGGTGCTTCAAAGTTACGCTGGACCATTACCTGAGTTTTACCGTCGTTATATCGACGACGGTATTGGAATCACAGACATGTCTGAAGTTAACCTCCGTAGATTCATTGACTATGTTTGCAATTTCCATCCTGCCATCAAATTAACTTCTCAGATTTCTACCACTTCAGTTAACTTTCTTGACCTTACTGTCAATATTAATCCTACTGGCCTTACTACCTCTGTCTTTTATAAACCTACTGATGCACATGGTTTCCTTCTTTACACCTCTTCTCACCCTCTCAGCTGTAAAGATTCCATTCCCTACTCTCAACTTCTACGCTTACGTCGGATATGTCACGATGAAGATGATTTCCGTGAATGAGCTCAAGAAATGCTCGATTTTTTTTTCGCCGACGTCACTATCCTGAAAGAGTTTGATCTGATGCCCTTAATCGCATTAGTCATGTTACTCGTCAGATTGCACTTACTGCTAAACCTATTACTACATCTGACAGACTCAAACTGGTCTTAACTTTTCACTCTCACTATTTGGCGGTGAGAATAATTCTGTTTCGTCATCTGCCTATTCTCCACTCCGATCCTGATACCAGAGAGTTGTTTCGTGATACCCATTTGGTGGCATATCGTAGGGATAAGAATTTTAGGGATATTCTTGGGCATAGTAGCTTGAGACAAACTAGTCCTTCTTACTTTGGTACTAAACCGTGCAAACGCCGCAGATGTAAGACCTGTCCTTTTTTACTCCAAACGCAGTCAGTCTCCTTTCCTAACGGTAATTTTACGATTGGGGAGCCTTTCACGTGCGAATCCAGAAACCTGATTTATGCTATCATCTGCAAGAGGTGTGACGTGACCTATATTGGTGAAACTGGCAGACGTCTGGCAAAGAGGTTTCGTGAGCACTTGAATGACATCCATCATGACAAACATTTACCGGTGGCCCTTCACTTCAATAGCCCTGACCATTCAGGTAACTCTGACATTCATTTCACTGCCATCCTGTCATGTGCCGGCGACGACTGAACTTGCTTCTCGTTAGAGAATCGTCTCATTTTTCAAATGGGCGTTTTATCTCCTGCTGGCTTGAATATCCAGCATCGTTTTGCAGAATTCTGGTGGCTTCTGTCTCAGTTTCATACTTTATTTCTTCTGTCGTCATTTTCCTTTCTATCCGTGTTTTTGCTTTGGTTCGTTTCGTTTTATCAATTATCTTCTCTCAGCCATCACTCGCTCATACTTCACTTCCGCATGACGCCTCATTTTTTTCAGCCATCTTGAATGTTTCTTTCTGAGATCCAGCTAAGTGATTTTTTTACTTGTTTTAATGGTGTTGTTCATTTCTGTCTTCGCTTCGTCGATTATTTACTTTCCTGTTTCGGCATGTATTTCTGGTTTTACGATTTTCTTGCGTTATTACTGTTATCGTTTCGCTCATCTCGTGTTACCTCTACACCTCACGGTAGAAGGGGAACGACTAAGTAAGTAAGTAAGTTTCGCTCATCACCGTCATTTCATCTGCTTGTTTCGCTCATTTGGTGATTTCCTCATCATCGTTGTTTTTTGAAGCACCTATATGTAGTTTTTGTCCTTGTCACCTGTTCGTAACTGTGGCTGACGAAGGGTAAAACCCGAAACGTCCCTTGTTTCATGTGTACCGTTTACTTGTAAAACTGATTTCATACCATATTATTTATTTATTTATATATTTATTTTTACCAGTTTTACTGCAGCCTACTATTCTCTTATACACCATACCCCATTCATCGCTGCTATCCTGTTTTCGTTTTGTGATCATTTTATATTGTCCACGTCTCTTCTTTCTCATTTGTGCGTTTCTTCAATATGCCCTACCAGAAACATTTGATTTCTTCTCTTCATGCCTTTATCACCAATTCTTTTTCTCTCATGCCTTCTGACATATCTCGGACTGCTTCTGCCTTAGCCTTCACCACATACAAAAAAAACACGCTTCACATGTCACTCTAATTTTCTTAATAACTGTCTTCGGGTTAGAGTTATCCCTAAAGGGTTTCTTTCCCACTTCAATCCTTCGACTGGACACTTTCATCCTTCTGTACTGCATCGCTTGCAATTAGTTGAAAAAAAATGTTCCTTTCAACGTATGAGGTGTGTGTTATTGCTATGCATAAACGCCTGCTCACTGATTTGGAACGTTTGAAATCCAACCTCACTCACCAACTTCGTCTACTGACTACTTCGTATCTGACAGCCTTGCTTCTTATTCGTACTATTATCCATGAAACCAATAAGGAGCTATACACTCGGCTGAGAACGCATATACAAGAAAAATTGCGTCGCCTCCACCCTCACGTTCCTTCTGAATCTTCAGCGTCCCCTGTTCACACTTCTACTAGAGTTATTTGCATTCCTTCTGATCTACAACTATCTCCTGATGAATTATCTGTTCTTAGTAAAGTTATTAAGTTTGTTCCGCTTCGCTCGACATTTGACAAATATTCTATGCTCCAAGATGTCTACCGCTTCCACCGTCGCATGCGTCTTCAATATTACCATAGGAAGGGTAATGATTCCAAGCCAGACGGAAATATCTTTCGTCATTATGACAAACCTAAATCAGACTGGACTCCTGCTCCAGTTGCCTCTGCAGCTCTCGCTTTATATATTGCCAACACTTTGCATGACATTAATCAACTTTCTCTACCCCGTCTACGTCGATCTAACCTGACTACTTCTGAGTGGCGGTCATTGTAATCAATTAAAAAGCGGGATGACATTATCATCAAACCTGCCGATAAAGGTGGTGCAGTGGTAGTTAGGCGAAAGGACTTGTACATTCAAGAAGGAGTCTCACAGCTCGGCAACTCCACCTTCTACTCACCTAGCTCTTGTGATGCCACAGTCCGCTATAATCTTACTGTTCATGCTACTATTCGTGATTTCATCTAAGATAACCTCCTTCCTTTTAGTGCCATGTCTCTCCATATTCCTGATAGTAGTCTAGGTAAACCTTCCTTCTACATGCTTCCTAAGTTTTACAAAATTGACAATACGGCTCTACCCATTGTCTCAGCCTGCACTTGTCCCACTGAACGGATCTCTGATTTCCTGGATGGTATTTTGCAACCCTTAGTGGCCAATCTACCTTCTGTTTTGAAGGACACAACCCATGCTATCACTACTTTTGATTCTATCCTATTCACACCTGACCATACTTACCGTCTTTTCCTTTTGGATGTTTGTTCGCTTTATACTTCCATTCCGCACTCTGATGGCCTTAAAGCACTACAATTTTTTCTCGACAGACGCACTGACCTTACTTTTAGCACAGGTTCTCTCTTCTTCGCCTTGCGGCACTGGTTCTCACTCTCAACTCTTTTGAATTCAATGGCCAGTTCTTTAATCAAATTAATGGCGTTGCTATGGGTACCAAAATGGGCCCGAGTTATGCTTGCCTCTTCATGGGTCACTTTGAACATTTGGTGCTTCAAAGTTACGCTGGACCATTACCTGAGTTTTACCGTCGTTATATCGACGACGGTATTGGAATCACAGACATGTCTGAAGTTAACCTCCGTAGATTCATTGACTATGTTGGCAATTTCCATCCTGCCATCAAATTCACTTCTCAGATTTCTACCACTTCAGTCAACCTCCTTGATCTTACTGTCAATATTACTCCTACTGGCCTTACTACCTCTGTCTTTTATAAACCTACTGATGCTCATGGTTTCCTTCTTTACACCTCTTCTCACCCTCTCAGTTGTAAAGATTCCATTCCCTACTCTCAACTTCTACGCTTACGTCGGATATGTCACGATGAAGATGATTTCCGTGAACGAGCTCAAGAAATGCTCGATTTTTTTTTCGCCGACGTCACTATCCTGAAAGAGTTTGATCTGATGCCCTTAATCGCATTAGTCATGTTACTCGTCAGATTGCACTTACTGCTAAACCTATTACTACATCTGACAGACTCAAACTGGTCTTAACTTTTCACTCTCACTATTTGGCGGTGAGAATAATTATGTTTCGTCATCTGCCTATTCTCCACTCCGATCCTGATACCAGAGAGTTGTTTCGTGATACCCATTTGGTGGCATATCGTAGGGATAAGAATTTTAGGGATATTCTTGGGCATAGTCGCTTGAGACAAACTAGTCCTTCTTACTTTGGTACTAAACCGTGCAAACGCCGCAGATGTAAGACCTGTCCTTTTTTTACTCCAAACGCAGTCAGTCTCCTTTCCTAACGGTAATTTTACGATTGGGGAGCCTTTCACGTGCGAATCCAGAAACCTGATTTATGCTATCATCTGCAAGAGGTGTGACGTGACCTATATTGGTGAAACTGGCAGACGTCTGGCAAAGAGGTTTCGTGAGCACTTGAATGACATCCATCATGACAAACATTTACCGGTGGCCCTTCACTTCAATAGCCCTGACCATTCAGGTAACTCTGACATCCATTTCACTGCCATCCTGTCATGTGCCGGCGACGACTGAACTTGCTTCTCGTTGGAGAATCGTCTCATTTTTCAAATGGGCGTTTTATCTCCTGCTGGCTTGAATATCCAGCATCGTTTTGCAGAATTCTGGTGGCTTCTGTCTCAGTTTCATACTTTATTTCTTCTGTCGTCATTTTCCTTTCTATCCGTGTTTTTGCTTTGGTTCGTTTCGTTTTATCAATTATCTTCTCTCAGCAATCACTCGCTCATACTTCACTTCCGCATGACGCCTCATTTTTTTCAGCCATCTTGAATGTTTCTTTCTGAGATCCAGCTAAGTGATTTTTTTACTTGTTTTAATGGTGTTGTTCATTTCTGTCTTCGCTTCGTCGATTATTTACTTTCCTGTTTCGGCATGTATTTCTGGTTTTACGATTTTCTTGCGTTATTACTGTTATCGTTTCGCTCATCTCGTGTTACCTCTACACCTCACGGTAGAAGGGGAACGACTAAGTAAGTAAGTAAGTTTCGCTCATCACCGTCATTTCATCTGCTTGTTTCGCTCATTTGGTGATTTCCTCATCATCGTTGTTTTTTGAAGCACCTATATGTAGTTTTTGTCCTTGTCACCTGTTCGTAACTGTGGCTGACGAAGGGTAAAACCCGAAACGTCCCTTGTTTCATGTGTACCGTTTACTTGTAAAACTGATTTCATACCATATTATTTATTTATTTATATATTTATTTTTACCAGTTTTACTGCAGCCTACTATTCTTTTATACACCATACCCAATTCATCGCTGCTATCCTGTTTTCGTTTTGTGATCATTTTATATTGTCCACGTCTCTTCTTTCTCATTTGTGCGTTTCTTCAATATGCCCTACCAGAAACATTTGATTTCTTCTCTTCATGCCTTTATCACCAATTCTTTTTCTCTCATGCCTTCTGACATATCTCGGACTGCTTCTGCCTTAGCCTTCACCACATACAAAAAAACACGCTTCACATGTCACTCTAATTTTCTTAATAACTGTCTTCGGGTTAGAGTTATCCCTAAAGGGTTTCTTTCCCACTTCAATCCTTCGACTGGACACTTTCATCCTTCTGTAATGCACCGCTTGCAATTAGTTAAAAAAAAATGTTCCTTTCAACGTATGAGGTGTGTTATTGCTATGCATAAACGCCTGCTCACTGATTTGGAACGTTTGAAATCCAACCTCACTCACCAACTTCGTCTACTGACTACTTCGTATCTGACAGCCTTGCTTCTTATTCGTACTATTATCCATGAAACCAATAAGGAGCTATACACTCGGCTGAGCACGCATAAACAAGAAAAATTGCGTCGCCTCCACCCTCACGTTCCTTCTGAATCTTCAGCGTCCCCTGTTCACACTTCTACTAGAGTTATTTGCATTCCTTCTGATCTACAACTATCTCCTGATGAATTATCTGTTCTTAGTAAAGTTATTAAGTTTGTTCCGCTTCGCTCGACATTTGACAAATATTCTATGCTCCAAGATGTCTACCGCTTCCACCGTCGCATGCGTCTTCAATATTACCATAGGAAGGGTAATGATTCCAAGCCAGACGGAAATATCTTTCGTCATTATGACAAACCTAAATCAGACTGGACTCCTGCTCCAGTTGCCTCTGCAGCTCTCGCTTTATATATTGCCAACACTTTGCATGACATTAATCAACTTTCTCTACCCCGTCTACGTCGATCTAACCTGACTACTTCTGAGTGGCGGTCATTGTAATCAATTAAAAAGCGGGATGACATTATCATCAAACTTGCCGATAAAGGTGGTGCAGTGGTAGTTAGGCGAAAGGACTTGTACATTCAAGAAGGAATCTCACAGCTCGGCAACTCCACCTTCTACTCACCTAGCTCTGGTGATGCCACAGTCCGCTATAATCTTACTGTTCATGCTACTATTCGTGATTTCATCTAAGATAACCTCCTTCCTTTTAGTGCCATGTCTCTCCATATTCCTGCTAGTAGTCTAGGTAAACCTTCCTTCTACATGCTTCCTAAGATTTACAAAATTGACAATATCGGGTCTACCCATTGTCTCAGCCTGCACTTGTCCCACTGAACGGATCTCTGATTTCCTGGATGGTATTTTGCAACCCTTAGTGGCCAATCTACCTTCTGTTTTTGAAGGACACAACCCATGCTATCACTACTTTTGATTCCATCCTATTCACACCTGACCATACTTACCGTCTTTTCCTTTTGGATGTTTGTTCGCTTTATACTTCCATTCCGCACTCTGATGGCCTTAAAGCACTACAATTTTTTCTCGACAGACGCACTGACCTTACTTTTAGCACAGGTTCTCTTCTTCGCCTTGCGGCACTGGTTCTCACTCTCAACTCTTTTGAATTCAATGGCCAGTTCTTTAATCAAATTAATGGCGTTGCTATGGGTACCAAAATGGGCCCGAGTTATGCTTGCCTCTTCATGGGTCACTTTGAACATTTGGTGCTTCAAAGTTTACGCTGGACCATTACCTGAGTTTACCGTCGTTATATCGACGACGGTATTGGAATCACAGACATGTCTGAAGTTAACCTCCGTAGATTCATTGACTATGTTGGCAATTTCCTTCCTGCCATCAAATTCACTTCTCAGATTTCTTCCACTTCAGTTAACTTTCTTTATCCCATTACTGTCAATATTACTCCTACTGGCCTTACTACCTCTGTCTTTTATAAACCTACTGATGCTCATGGTTTCCTTCTTTACACCTCTTCTCACCCTCTCAGTTGTAAAGATTCCATTCCCTACTCTCAACTTTACGCTTACGTCGGATATGTCACGATGAAGATGATTTCCGTGAACGAGCTCAAGAAATGCTCGATTTTTTTTTCGCCGACGTCACTATCCTGAAAGAGTTTGATCTGATGCCCTTAATCGCATTAGTCATGTTACTCGTCAGATTGCACTTACTGCTAAACCTATTACTACATCTGACAGACTCAAACTGGTCTTTTTTCACTTTTCACTCTCACTATTTGGCGGTGAGAATAATTCTGTTTCGTCATCTGCCTATTCTCCACTCTGATCCTGATACCAGAGAGTTGTTTCGTGATACCCATTTGGTGGCATATCGTAGGGATAAGAATTTTAGGGATATTCTTGGGCATAGTCGCTTGAGACAAACTAGTCCTTCTTACTTTGGTACTAAACCGTGCAAACGCCGCAGATGTAAGACCTGTCCTTTTTTTACTCCAAACGCAGTCAGTCTCCTTTCCTAACGGTAATTTTACGATTGGGGAGCCTTTCACGTGCGAATCCAGAAACCTGATTTATGCTATCATCTGCAAGAGGTGTGACGTGACCTATATTGGTGAAACTGGCAGACGTCTGGCAAAGAGGTTTCGTGAGCACTTGAATGACATCCATCATGACAAACATTTACCGGTGGCCCTTCACTTCAATAGCCCTGACCATTCAGGTAACTCTGACATCCATTTCACTGCCATCCTGTCATGTGCCGGCGACGACTGAACTTGCTTCTCGTTGGAGAATCGTCTCATTTTTCAAATGGGCGTTTTATCTCCTGCTGGCTTGAATATCCAGCATCGTTTTGCAGAATTCTGGTGGCTTCTGTCTCAGTTTCATACTTTATTTCTTCTGTCGTCATTTTCCTTTCTATCCGTGTTTTTGCTTTGGTTCGTTTCGTTTTATCAATTATCTTCTCTCAGCCATCACTCGCTCATACTTCACTTCCGCATGACGCCTCATTTTTTTCAGCCATCTTGAATGTTTCTTTCTGGTGATCCAGCTAAGTGATTTTTTTACTTGTTTTAATGGTGTTGTTCATTTCTGTCTTCGCTTCGTCGATTATTTACTTTCCTGTTTCGGCATGTCCAAATGGAAAAATTCTGGTTTTACGATTTTCTTGCGTTATTAATGTTATCGTTTCGCTCATCTCGTGTTACCTCTACAAAACTCACGGTAGAAGGGGAACGACTAAGTAAGTAAGTAAGTTTCGCTCATCACCGTCATTTTCATCTGCTTGTTTCGCTCATTTGGTGATTTCCTCATCATCGTTGTTTTTTTGAAGCACCTATATGTAGTTTTTGTCCTTGTCACCTGTTCGTAACTGTGGCTGACGAAGGGTAAAACCCGAAACGTCCCTTGTTTTCATGTGTACCGTTTACTTGTAAAAAACCACTGATTTCATACCATATTATTTATTTATTTATATATTTATTTTTACCAGTTTTACTGCAGCCTACTATTCTTTTATACACCATACCCAATTCATCGCTGCTATCCTGTTTTCGTTTTGTGATCATTTTATATTGTCCACGTCTCTTCTTTCTCATTTGTGCGTTTCTTCAATATGCCCTACCAGAAACATTTGATTTCTTCTCTTCATGCCTTTATCACCAATTCTTTTTCTCTCATGCCTTCTGACATATCTCGGACTGCTTCTGCCTTAGCCTTCACCACATACAAAAAAAACACGCTTCACATGTCACTCTAATTTTCTTAATAACTGTCTTCGGGTTAGAGTTATCCCTAAAGGGTTTCTTTCCCACTTCAATCCTTCGACTGGACACTTTCATCCTTCTGTAATGCACCGCTTGCAATTAGTTAAAAAAAAATGTTCCTTTCAACGTATGAGGTGTGTTATTGCTATGCATAAACGCCTGCTCACTGATTTGGAACGTTTGAAATCCAACCTCACTCACCAACTTCGTCTACTGACTACTTCGTATCTGACAGCCTTGCTTCTTATTCGTACTATTATCCATGAAACCAATAAGGAGCTATACACTCGGCTGAGCACGCATAAACAAGAAAAATTGCGTCGCCTCCACCCTCACGTTCCTTCTGAATCTTCAGCGTCCCCTGTTCACACTTCTACTAGAGTTATTTGCATTCCTTCTGATCTACAACTATCTCCTGATGAATTATCTGTTCTTAGTAAAGTTATTAAGTTTGTTCCGCTTCGCTCGACATTTGACAAATATTCTATGCTCCAAGATGTCTACCGCTTCCACCGTCGCATGCGTCTTCAATATTACCATAGGAAGGGTAATGATTCCAAGCCAGACGGAAATATCTTTCGTCATTATGACAAACCTAAATCAGACTGGACTCCTGCTCCAGTTGCCTCTGCAGCTCTCGCTTTATATATTGCCAACACTTTGCATGACATTAATCAACTTTCTCTACCCCGTCTACGTCGATCTAACCTGACTACTTCTGAGTGGCGGTCATTGTAATCAATTAAAAAGCGGGATGGCATTATCATCAAACTTGCCGATAAAGGTGGTGCAGTGGTAGTTAGGCGAAAGGACTTGTACATTCAAGAAGGAATCTCACAGCTCGGCAACTCCACCTTCTACTCACCTAGCTCTGGTGATGCCACAGTCCGCTATAATCTTACTGTTCATGCTACTATTCGTGATTTCATCTAAGATAACCTCCTTCCTTTTAGTGCCATGTCTCTCCATATTCCTGATAGTAGTCTAGGTAAACCTTCCTTCTACATGCTTCCTAAGATTTACAAAATTGACAATCCGGGTCTACCCATTGTCTCAGCCTGCACTTGTCCCACTGAACGGATCTCTGATTTCCTGGATGGTATTTTGCAACCCTTAGTGGCCAATCTACCTTCTGTTTTGAAGGACACAACCCATGCTATCACTACTTTTGATTCCATCCTATTCACACCTGACCATACTTACCGTCTTTTCCTTTTGGATGTTTGTTCGCTTTATACTTCCATTCCGCACTCTGATGGCCTTAAAGCACTACAATTTTTTCTCGACAGACGCACTGACCTTACTTTTAGCACAGGTTCTCTTCTTCGCCTTGCGGCACTGGTTCTCACTCTCAACTCTTTTGAATTCAATGGCCAGTTCTTTAATCAAATTAATGGCGTTGCTATGGGTACCAAAATGGGCCCGAGTTATGCTTGCCTCTTCATGGGTCACTTTGAACATTTGGTGCTTCAAAGTTACGCTGGACCATTACCTGAGTTTTACCGTCGTTATATCGACGACGGTATTGGAATCACAGACATGTCTGAAGTTAACCTCCGTAGATTCATTGACTATGTTGGCAATTTCCTTCCTGCCATCAAATTCACTTCTCAGATTTCTACCACTTCAGTTAACTTTCTTTATCTTACTGTCAATATTACTCCTACTGGCCTTACTACCTCTGTCTTTTATAAACCTACTGATGCTCATGGTTTCCTTCTTTACACCTCTTCTCACCCTCTCAGTTGTAAAGATTCCATTCCCTACTCTCAACTTCTACGCTTACGTCGGATATGTCACGATGAAGATGATTTCCGTGAACGAGCTCAAGAAATGCTCGATTTTTTTTTCGCCGACGTCACTATCCTGAAAGAGTTTGATCTGATGCCCTTAATCGCATTAGTCATGTTACTCGTCAGATTGCACTTACTGCTAAACCTATTACTACATCTGACAGACTCAAACTGGTCTTAACTTTTCACTCTCACTATTTGGCGGTGAGAATAATTCTGTTTCGTCATCTGCCTATTCTCCACTCTGATCCTGATACCAGAGAGTTGTTTCGTGATACCCATTTGGTGGCATATCGTAGGGATAAGAATTTTAGGGATATTCTTGGGCATAGTCGCTTGAGACAAACTAGTCCTTCTTACTTTGGTACTAAACCGTGCAAACGCCGCAGATGTAAGACCTGTCCTTTTTTTACTCCAAACGCAGTCAGTCTCCTTTCCTAACGGTAATTTTACGATTGGGGAGCCTTTCACGTGCGAATCCAGAAACCTGATTTATGCTATCATCTGCAAGAGGTGTGACGTGACCTATATTGGTGAAACTGGCAGACGTCTGGCAAAGAGGTTTCGTGAGCACTTGAATGACATCCATCATGACAAACATTTACCGGTGGCCCTTCACTTCAATAGCCCTGACCATTCAGGTAACTCTGACATTCATTTCACTGCCATCCTGTCATGTGCCGGCGACGACTGAACTCGCTTCTCGTTGGAGAATCGTCTCATTTTTCAAATGGGCGTTTTATCTCCTGCTGGCTTGAATATCCAGCATCATTTTGCATAATTCTGTTGGCTTCTGTCTCTGTTTCATACTTTATTTCTTCTGTCGTCATTTTCCTTTCTCTCCGTGTTTTTGCTTTGGTTCGTTTCGTTTCATCAATTATCTTCTCTCAGCCGTCACTCGCTCATACGTCACTTTCGCATGACGCCTCATTTTTTCAGCAATCTTGAATGTTTCTTTCTGGGATCCAGCTAAGTGATTTTTTTACTTGTTTTAATGGTGTTGTTAATTTCTGTTTTCGCTTCGTCGATTATTTACTTTCCTGTTTCGGCATGTATTTCTGGTTTTACGATTTTCTTGCGTTATTACTGTTATCGTTTCGCTCATCACCATCATTTCATCTGCTTGTTTCGCTCATTTTGGTGATTTCCTCATCATCGTTGTTTTTTGTAGCACCTATATGTAGTTTTTGTCCTTGTCACCTATTCGTAACTGTGGCTGAAGAAGGGTAAAACCCGAAACGTCCCTTGTTTCATGTGTACCGTTTACTTGTAAAACTGATTTCATACCATATTATTTATTTATTTATATATTTTTTTTACCATTTTTACTGCAGCCTACTTGTAGTCGCTGCTTTGTGGAGGTAGATACAGTCGACTACTAGGGTGTGCTGAATACGCACAGTTCCTTGGTTTCCTTTTAATAATATGTTAATCAGTCAACATAAGCGCGAACAGGGCACGTCAAGAAGTGCCAAAACGATCATGGGAGAACTCGTCGATGAAAAATGGTACATGATTTATTTTGACAATACACTTGAACGAGACAAGATAGTTAACAACGTTGACAGTTCCAGACAAAAATCCTTAAGAACAATTGATAGCTTGACGTTCGAATTCATCAAGTTAATGTGCATAAATGATCAAGCAGTTTAAATCATAAATTATGGCATCATCTAACGGTCGACCTTGTGTCAAGGACAGAGACTCTCATTATTATCCATCGCATTATTTCGAGGTATATATGACAAAATCTGTTCTCCTTAAAATGACCTCGATTAAAGCATTAATTGGAACCTTTGAATATTTTATACCCTAGGCATCCTTTGCTCCTATACAAAAGGTTAAGTACAATACGTTGATTAACCTCTCCTTGTAGCCGTGACTTGTTTGACGGCAGTCCAATGATTCATCGCAATAACATACATTTTAATATAATGATTCCTTTAGGATACATGTAAGCTTTCCGTGAGTAGACTCCCCAAGTTCTTCCATTCTAGTACCATAGAGCGTAGGTTCTAGCTAGATGTCATTTGGGTGACACTTCACGAAATAATATATAATAAATTCCAATTTCTTAAATTAACTGGAATACGACTTACGTCTGTAACAGCTGACAATGACTTTCATCAACAAGTCATGTTGCCTAATAATACTTGCAAAACACTTATTACTAGAATAACAATAGACCTTAGGTCTCACACATATGCTGGCTTGTTCCATCCAAGCTGCAACGTCATCTGATTGGTTTGGCAACAAGCGCGCCCAAAGATTCCCATATACAAAATTGTGCGTTTACGTGCGCGATAAATAAAATATACAAAGCCTATTACTAACACCTTAGTTGGTGCGTACTTTTTTAACAAAAGTAGGACCTGATGACTACTTGTGAATGTTAAGGACTCATAAAGGACGCAACAGCTTCCTTACCACCCCCCGCAAAAATATTAATTCTTTTAATTTTTTTTTTTACTTTAATTACCGCGGAGAGGTGAATCAAGTTTACATCTATATATTCTAATAATAAACGACCTATATATTAATTAATAATAACAGAGTGAATATAAAATAGAACTCAACTCAAATCAACAAAATATATGCAAGAAAGCATACCATCACTATTGACCAACTTTGGAACAATGTGGGAAAAATTAAAGAAATTAAAGTATTAAGGATCATTGAATGAAACCGAATGTAAAAACAAATAAAAAGTAATGTTAATATATGAATTTAAATTTTTTTAAATGAGAATGCATCAAAAATGATAAGTGAAGGAGTAAAAGAATACGAATACAACACGTGAAGTGATCAACACACTTAACTGTATCTAACGATAATTAGGAGTACTAATTAATTACTAATGCTAAATCACTACACGTTATGAGTAACATCTACTAGCTAAACTAGCATTAAAAAATCATTCTAGTTAAATATACTAAATATTAAACTAATTAATTACGTTTATTTGTTAAAATCCACTGAATAATTTTTCAGATAATTAAAATGTTATTAGTTCCAATAAATTTCTGAAGTTCCATTGTTATCTTTGGAAGAAGTCAATAAAACATGAAGTTCCGTTCTATTAAAATCCAACCACGTAGAAACGTTACTTTCCGAGAAATCCAGTAATTCAAAATATTCCACTGGAAAAGTATAAATCTATTACATGATAAGAATGTTTATATATATATATATATATATATATATATATATATATATATATATATATATATATATATATATATATATATATATATATATATATATATATGTATATTATATATATATATATATATATATATATATATATATATATATATATAAATATATATATATATATATATATATATATATATATATATATATATATATATATATATATATATATATATATACTTAATGTAACTTTCGGAAGAAAATGTTATCACTTTACAAAGTGATATTCTTATTAATGTTATACATAATTCACTAGGGGTTTTTTTTGCATTATAGCAATATAACTAAATGTTCAAACTTTATTCAAAAGTCAAGGTAGATACTAAACGTTAATGATGCAACTAATTACAGTTCCATGAACAGCAAGTTACAAATGCGGAGTTGAATGTGTAGAGGTCTCATTCTCTGCAGGGTGTAGCAACTCGCTTGGTTTATACGGACATCGCGATAAAATGTCTGCCAAAACGTTCTGTGATCCAGGTATTTACCGGATGGTAAAACTGTAAGGTTGCAAGGATATCGCATATCTAGTAGATCTACATGATTTGACGTCTTTGGTATTAAGGGCAGTAAGTGCTTTCTGGTCGGATTCGACGATAAAGTGCATCCAAGTAAGAATCTCTGGAGTTTCGTTATCGACCACACGAGAGCCAAAAGTTCTTTGTCAAGAACAGAATACTTCTGCTCTGTCGACGTTAGCTTTCTCGATACATACAAAACAGGATGCAAGGTACCTGCGTTTTCCTGGAGTAATACGCTTCCAATTCCGTAATTCGACGCGTCACTACGTAGGACGAAAGGAAGGTTTGCATTAGGTAATCTTAAAACAGGAGCTTTTAAAAAAATGCCGTGATGGTATCCAACGCGAGTTGATGTTCCTGCGACCACCGAATCACGTTAGCTGCGCCCTTCTTTAACAATGAAGAGAAAGGTGCAGTAATGGTAGATTGATGAGGTATGAATTTACCATAAAATTGAATTAAGCCTAACAAAGATCTTACTTGTTTCTTTGTTTTTGGTGTTGTAATGTTTTTAATATTTTAGAAACATTACTGTCCTCAGTGTATAACAGGCCGTGACCAACACGGTGACCTAAAAATGATATTTCGTGAAAACCTACGAATGCTTTCGATGGCTTAACCGTTAAGTTATATGACCGTAACGTGGACAGTAATGTGTTCAATCCACTACAATGTTCATAAAAACCAACACATACTTTAGATGGTTTAGGTATCCGATCGTAAGATAAAGAAAATTCGGTTGTTAATAGTCTAGATTGTACAGGATGAACTAATGTCATAGCCTGTGTACTGGGTAATGCCGAGAAGGATATTAGAAAGATAACAAAGATACAAAACCAGAAATATGTGAATCTAGGTGTGTATCGTAATAGAAATGTATGGTAGAGAGTGCGATAAAAAGCACATGACCAGCTAAATACTGAGCTAACGGCCCAGAAATGAAGTTAAATATTCCTACCAGAAATACTGTTGAATCTAACTTCTGTCCACTATATTTATCGTTCACAGGCCATACTGGCCATCACTGTTGAGAGTTATATAGGCCACCACTGTTGATGGTGTGTTTACGTGACTGTTGAAGGTGGTATATATATATATAAGTGGTACCACAGTAGAATATAGGTGTACTGGCACTGTTGGTAGTTGGTACTGCTACTGATGTAAATATGTTGACATACACGCCCACACAGAGCTACTGTAAACAGGTCATGAAGACGTCACAGTAATACAGGATGATGAAGTCAGGAAGCGTTAAACGACTGGTGACGTTTCCAAACATTTTTATTACAGTACAATATAACAGCACGCTGACATCGACACATACATTGTCTTCTGAACCACGGTTCAACACATCATAGACGTAATCACACGTCACTACACCTCTGGCAAAAAAAGGCCGCTTGAACAGCGGGCTTACATATATAGTTCATTGATACTCTGGTACAATACCTCTGGCAAAAATAGGCCGCCTTGGACAGCGGGCTTACATAAATAATTCATTGATCATTTGGCACTACACCTCTGGCAAAAATAGGCCGCCTGTTGACTCACATATATATTGACTACCATAATGTTGACTACCATAATGTTGAATGGCGATGAAGACGTAGTATGGTGTCTGTAGTCTGGTTTGTGTAAGATGGAGATGTGTATTCAAACAGTTATCATCACAAACAGGGCAATCCACACCAGGACGTCACATTAACTCACGATGGGTAAAGTCAATGAGATTTGCAACAGCTAGTGACGTTTTCTTGTATAATTTATTGTGGACGCCACATGACAAAATGTATACGCGAAGGTAGGTACATCATAGGTACAATCAAACAGTCATTGTTACAGCAACATAGTCAGTACAGCAATGGACGGTAGACAGCATCATAGTAAAGATGAATCAAATGCATATCAGTACAACATAGGGCTGTAAATGTATTCAGGCGGAAATCTCCATCCCTTTCTATAACAGCTGGGAGATATCAATATGATAGGAGATCAAATCCTCTCTCCTAAATCTAACCTCAGCAAGACAGGGACGTCTTCTGAAGTGTATCAATAATGTCCTCAAAAATCCTCCAAATTCCTTTAGTTATCCAAGATATCAAATCTGGAACAAGCAGTAAAGTTTAGCAGGCAGATAGTTCTTAGGACATGCATCCATCGATGCAGTAACAGCGAACATGATTCGTGAGCTGACGAAAAACTTCTCATAGCGTAGACCCTCCTATAATCGGGCTACAAACAAAATGTCAATCTCGAAAGATATCGATAAGTGTCAAAAATGTCATTACCTTTACTTCAGGAAATAAACATATAACTCACAGGCTTCCAAGCACTAAGAATCACCACAGATATATCATCTCCAAAGGAACAATATGAATAGGACATTATTTCCTGAACAGTTTAAGCACAGACGCTGGCAAACCAAACGCGTCTTGCTTATCACGCATCTGCCACACTCTGAATGTCGGGGCGGAACCCGTGCAAAAAAGCGATCAAGACCAGACATGCGCAGACAAGCGCGACTCGAACCGTGTTCAGCCAACTTACGAACCAAAGAATATTCTGGAGAACAATCGTACAGATTCGAACCTAATAAGGAAATGAATCTTGAAACATTGCGATTGTCAACTGTTTATAAGAACTGACGACCTGAGCGCTCCGTATATGGAGATGACTCAAAATCGTTCACACAAACTATCGGCAACTATCGTCACACGATTAGACAACTAGTAGAAATAAAAAAGTGACTATAATACATGAGTTATTTCCCATGCATTAGAAAATAAATACATAGTCGAAAAAACGTTGCAACATTCATCGCAACACCGCCTTGGACAGCGGGCTTACATAAATAACTCATTGATCATTTGGCTCAACACCTCTGACGAAAACAGGCCGCCTTGGACAGCGGGCTTACATAAATAATTCATTGATCATTTGGTTCAACACCTCTGGTGAAAAATAGCAATGTTACCACTTCTCCACACCAGGAGTAAGTCGCCTAAATAACTCAAAGTTTTATGGCAATGCAAATAAATTCAAAATGTCTTCTTTACCTGCTCTGCCTTCCATGAATCAAACACCAGAAAACCCTTGCCATTACCTAGGCTTATAACTCCAAGCCAGAATCACATTAAAGGGGAATCTTAAACATAATCTAATCACAGAAGAACTCTGATCCCATAAGACACTTAGCCAGAGCAAAACGCCGAACAACTTGTCAGCATAAAAAACTCCAGGCGATCCCACAAAAAACTGTCTTCCCGTCGCGCCCAATTCTAGCGGATGAGCAAATCAATCGCGCGACCTGAGTTCGTTTACTACAGGAATGTACACGAAACTGTTCCCAGAAAATCTACGAACAGAACCTTATATGGGAATATCGCTGGACACAAGTAAGCCCAAGGGGATATAGCAACTAAAACAAGAATGTACTCGAAGCTGTTCTAGGAAAATCTACGAACAGAACCTTATATGGGCATATCGCTGGACACAAGTAAGCCCAAGGGGATATTAACAACTAAAACAAGAATGTACTCGAAGCTGTTCCAGAAAAATCTACGAACAGAACCTTATATGGACATATAGCTGGACACAAGTAAGCCCAAGGGGATACAACAACTAAAACAACCTATTCCAGAAAATAAAACTACCGGTAACCTCCCTTAGACCACAAATATAAGAAGATGGGAAAAGAGGGCACATTCAAACAAACTGACACTTAACAAATACCCATGTACGACGAATTAAATCAGTACAAGTGGTAATGCAAGTTTGTGAAGGATAGGAGTTAGAATCCACGTGACTGAATGTAGATTCAGTTAACGTGTCAAAGGTAGTGTGCGTATCACACTCCACAGAGTGATCTTCCTCTTGGATAGTATATAAAGAATTATTATGATTAGTGTGTTGATGAAGCGAAGTATGTCGTAAGGGTTGTAACGGAGTACCAAAAGTGGCGTAATGCGTCAAGGAACTATTTTCAATGCTAGATTCCAGGACCTTCGCAGTACATAGCATGTTAGCAGTATGTATATGAGAATAAACTCTTGGCATAGTCGTAACTGCATTTGCATAATGCATATGTCGCTCTTCCCAATCAGCAATCTGCTGTGGGGTACACTCTTTTATACCATGTATGCGACCAATTATTATGTCACTAATTGGTGCTGGGAGAAGACATGCGTGTATCTTCCCTGAAAAAAATGGAGTATTAATATAAATGATTGCTGTAGGAAATGTCTCCACAGTTCCACCAAACGTCACACACTTGACTGTCTTGCCAGTTGCGCAGGACGGATCTATCAATGAGTTTCTGACGCCGATGGTGCTGCAACCTAAATCGAAAAGAACAGAGGCAGGGATATTATTAACAAAACCCCTTTTTAATTTAAGATATCCTGTTCCATCGTGTGTTGACGCAGAAGTGGCCGTACACACCGCCGAGAGACTTGGTAAGACACGTCCGCAACGCAGCGTCGTGATCATCGTGGGCTGGAATAAAGTAGTACATTCTTGTCAAGATTTCACCTGTTCATAATCAATAGAGCAAGACATTGCATTATGTGTGTCAACATTCGTGTTATGATCTTTGTTACCTTGTGTATCAATCATAGCAACATTAGATTGATGACGCGGTCTACTGCTCGAAGATCTATCTCTTCGCCGCGATCGATTCTGACTATTATCTCTTAAATTGTTATAATTGCCATTTCTGTTTGAGTTACAATTTTGATTAGTACGCCAATTATTGTCATCTTTATAGTGTCTTTGACCATATTGTTTATTTGGAGACATGCGTCTATTATTGAAATTCTGAGATTTAGATCGCCAATTATTGTTATAATTATATGCTTGATTATCTCCAGAATTATTTCTGTTTGAATCTCGGGAATTATGAGATTGGCCCCAAGAAACATTATATGGAGAATTATGACGAAATTGTCTCCCCTGATAAGAATTGTAATTCTCGTTATTTACCTTTCTAAAGTTCCTATCGTTGCTTAATGAACGATGGCGTGAATGACTATTTTGTTGCATAGCGAACGCTACTGGTAATTCAGCTTTAACATGGGAATTGCTAATTTCCATGTTTGGATGGGCTGTACAAAGTTGTATGCAGTTATCCTCCATTTCTTTCACATTTGAAGGTTTACGTCCGTGCAAAAAAGCAAGAAACGACGGGTTAACCGAGGATAAGACTTTATTGCGTAATAATAAATCAAACAGAGCGTCATAGGATTTTTCTATTTTAGATAATTCAATCCATCTTTCCAATGTGAGACGTATTTGTGAGATGAAATAGCTAAAATTCTTTCCGTTTTGTGGTAACAGAGATTTGAATTTTAAACGATATTCATTTTCCGTCATTTGATATTTCTTAAGCAAAGCAGCTCTGAGAACCTCATAATTATTGTTATCAGTAGCAGTCGCCATATTATACACTGCCATTGCTACGCCTGTAAGCAGATTTGACAATTTTACACAATACTGTGATTTATAAACGTTATAGGCTTTACGTGTTTCTTGAAATCTATCCAGGTAAAAAATCACGTCGTCTGACGGAGGATTAAAATTTGGTAATTTTAAGTGAAAATCTTTAATATTTCCATTTTTAGATGAAGCTTGACCATCATGAGTCTTTTGAGCATTACTCTCATTTGATAATCTAATTTGCTCAAATTCTAACTCCTTCATTTGTTTTTCATGTTGAAATCGTTTTTCCTTATCAGCCATCTCAAGCTGAAATTTTTTCTCAATTTCTACAGCCTCAAGCTGAAATTTTTTTGTATTTTCTTCAGCTATTAATCTCCTATTTTCAAGTTCCATTTTCTTACTTTCCATTTCCATTTTCATTTTTCTCTCGTTTTCTTCAGCGGCTAATTTTCTATTTTCCATTTCTAATTTCTTATTCTCCAGTTCAATCTGAAGTCTTTCAGCTTCTAACTTCTGAGACTTTTCATATTCCGCCATTGCGAATTGTCTTAACTCTTCAGGACGTACCTGAAGGGTTTTAGCCTGCTTAATAAAATAATCTAGCGTAGCCATTATTACCATTATGTAATATAAATACTTCTTCTTCAAAAATTTTACTCAAATAATTCACAATTATTTTTCACTCTAATGCGTGCAATACGTTCCTGTCCATAGAACGGCACTCAATATCAGTTAATTATTCAATATATTATTAATCAATGAAATAAGTTATGCAATTAAATGTTATGAAGATACAATAGAAGAAACAATGAAGACAATAGTGACAGGACAAGATTAAAAGTACAAATAAAGACGTTCGCAGAAATCAACTAAAATATAATGAAGAACTAAAAAGTGAATGTTGCAAAAGATGCAATGACAACTGCGAGGGAACAAATAACAAGACAATTGACAGCACAATGTATAAATACAAAGGTGTAAAAAACTAAGCGAAAGCAAGATGGAGATGGACAACCGTTACGAACAAAATACATCATAAAACTGAGTACGGATAGAAAATTACCACGAAAACAACAATGAAATAACACGACGTTACAGCGAAAAACAGTTAGTTGTCACAGACAAACAAACACAGTGGACTTAAAATCCTTCGACACATACGTGTCGGAACATTTCACTATGGGAAGTCTGCAAGTATGTGTCCTTACAGAACAGTCACGAAGGCTCTGGTGTTAATCTGGGATATATCCTTCGTGATTCTCCTTTCCCAACCTTCCGCGAAGAACATTGAATATAGAACATGCAACACGAATAATATGAAAGTGGACATATTTAAAAGAAAAGGCTCAGCTCAACGTAAAACGGTGGAGTGAACAGACAACGTTTTTACTTATCTTCATCAATAAAAAATTTTCCTCGCATCCGGGAACTGCATGTATGAGCCATACTTAATACGTGACATAATAGTAGATGCGACGTCGAATATTGAATAAGATCGTTGAAGACCCTGGGTTGACTTTGAAGAACCGTTAACCTTGATTCCGAGTCCAAATAGTTGTCGCCTTGAAAGACTGTATTCTTCTATTCAACCGAGTTTGACTTGAGTTTGATTCCTTTTTGAAAAATTGAGATTTTCGGAGCGCACTGCGCCACCAAGACTGTAGTCGCTGTTTTGTGGAGGTAGATACAGTCGACTACTAGGGTGTGCTGAATACGCGAAATTCCTTCTTTTCCTTTTAATAATAAGTAAATCAGTCAACATAAGTGCGAACAGGGCACGTTAACAAGTGCCAAGACGATCATGGGAGAACTCGTCGATGAAAAATGGTACATAATTTATTTTGACTATACACTTGAACGAGACAAGACAGTTAACATCGTTGACAACTCCAGACAAAAATTCTTAAGAACAATTGATAGCTTGACGTTCGAATTCATCAAGTTAATGTGCATAAATGACCAAGCAGTTTAAATCATAAATTATGGCATCATCTAACGGTCGACCTTGTGTCAAGGACAGAGACCCTCATTATTATCCATCGCATTATTTCGAGGTATATATGACAAAATCTGTTCTCCTTAAAATGACCTCGATTAAAGCATTAATTGGAACCTTTGAATATTTTATACCCTAGGCATCCTTTGCGCCTATACAAAAGGTTAAGTATAATACGTTGATTAACCTCTCCTTGTAGCCGTGACTTGCTTGACGGCAGTCCAATGATTCATCGCAATAACATACATTTTAATATAATGATTCCTTTAGAATACATGTAAACTTTCCGTGAGTAGTGTTACGGTAGGTGTTATGATGTTAGCCACTTTTATAGTGAGCTCTTTTTAAGTTTACACATTGAAGGATTTAAAATGCTATTGATAAATATTAGGGTTCGCGCTTCACGGTAATTGAACGCGAACGGATAGAATTGCTTAGTTTTATGATGACGTGTTGCGTTGTTATGCTAACACGTGATGATACTATAAGTGTACCCTTTGTAATTTATATTCCGTCCTAGCGAGACGCAAATGTCAACGCTCCCGTGTATAATAGTAATGGTGTAGAAGTTTTTAAGATGATGTGGCACTAGGGTCTGCCGAATTGATATGGATGCATATAACGTCTCATTTTTATGGATGACTAATTATTCAGTACCAGAATAGTCGCAGGGAGTATATTATTATAATTATTAGTATCCAGATTGTAAAGATCGATCAACTTTGGTTATTCAGTACAGGATTACCGACATACGGAATAGCGAGTAAATATCCAGACGGCCTTACGATTAATGGAATAAGGACAGGAGACGCTGTTGATGTATATGATTGAACTTAATTAATTAATGTATGCTTGATTCAAATCATGTCTCGTGGATTGAATACTGTCAAATAAAACGTATTTTATATGGACTCGAACCACCTATGGACTTGTCGAATATCTACCATTATTGAAGTTTGGACAGTCTTAGCTCCGCATTCGCAACCTTCAGTTAAGCACGATTTATCGACAGAAAACAAGTCACAATAATATAAGAACCAACTCAAGACATGGCCAGAAAGAATGAACACTGTTTTATTAAGAAAAGATTTGTGTAAGGACAGTAAAAAGGTCAACCAACTGCCAGAGCAAAACCAGCCATAACAAGTAGACTCCCCAAGTTCCTCCATTCTAGTACCATAGAGCGTAGGTTCTAGCTAGATGTCATTTGGGTGACACTTCACGAAATAATATATAATAAATTCCAATTTCTTAAATTAACTTACCGTCTTTTTCTTCTGGATGTTTGTTCGCTTTATACTTCCATTTCACACTCTGATGTCCTTAAAGCACTACAATTTTTTCTCCACAGACGTACTGACCTTACTTTTAGCACAAATTCTCTTCTTCGCCTTGCGGAACTGGTTCTCACTCTCAACTCTTTTGAATTCAATGGCCAGTACTTTAATCAAATTAGTTGCGTTGCTATGGGTACCAAAATGGGCCCGAGTTATGCTTGCCTCTTCATGGGTCACTTTGAACATTTGGTGCTTCAAAGTTACGATGGACCATTACCTGAGTTTTACCGTCGTTATATCGACGACGGTATTGGAATCACAGACATGTCTGAAGTTAACCTCCGTAGATTCATTGACTATGTTGGCAATTTCCATCCTGCCATCAAATTCACTTCTCAGATTTCTACCACTTCAGTTAACTTTCTTGATCTTACTGTCAATATTACTCCTACTGGCCTTACTACCTCTGTCTTTTATAAACATACTGATGCTCATGGTTTCCTTCTTCACACCTCTTCTCACCCTCTCAGCTGTAAAGATTCCATTCCCTACTCTCAACTTCTACGCTTACGTCGGATATGTCACGATGAAGATGATTTCCGTGAACGAGCTCAAGAAATGCTCGATTTTTTTCGCCGACGTCACTATCCTAAAAGAGTTTGATCTGATGCTCTTAATCGCATTAGTCGTGTTATGCGTCAGATTGCACTTACTGCTAAACCTACTACTACATCTGACAGACTCAAACTGGTCTTAAACTTTTCACCCTCACTGTTTGGCGGTGAGAAAAATTATGTTTCCTCATCTGCCTATTCTCCACTCCGATCCTGATACCAGAGAGCTGTTTCGTGATACCCCTTTGGTGGCATATCGTAGGGATAAGAATTTTAAGGATATTCTTGGGCATAGTCGGTTGAGACAAACTAGTCCTTCTTACTTTTGTACTAAACCGTGCCAACACCGCAGATGTAAGACCTGTCCTTTTGTACTCCAAACGCAGTCAGTCTCCTTTCCTAACGGTATATTTACGATTGGGGAGCCTTTCACGTGCGAATCCAGAAACCTGATTTATGCTATCATCTGCAAGAGGTGTGACATGACCTATATTGGTGAAACTGGCAGACGTCTGGCAGACAGGTTTCGTGAGCACTTGAATGACATCCATCATGACAAACATTTACCGGTGGCCCTTCACTTCAATAGCCCTGACCATTTAGGTAACTCTGACATTCATGTCACTGCCCTCCTGTCATGTGCCGGCGACGACCGAACTCGCTTCTCGTTGGAGAATCGTCTCATTTTTCAAATGGGCGTTTTATCTCCTGCTGGCTTGAATATCCAGCATCATTTTGCATAATTCTGGTGGCTTTTGTCTCTGTTTCATACTTTATTTCATCTGTCGTCATTTTCCCTTTTATCCGTGTTTTTGCTTTGGTTCGTTTCGTTTCATGAATTATCTTCTCTCAGCCGTCACTCGCTCATACGTCACGTCCGCATGACGCCTCATTTTTTTCAGCCATCTTGAATGTTTCTTTCTGGGATCCAGGTTTCGGCATGTATTTCTGGTTTTACGATTTTCTTGCGTTATTACTGTTATCGTTTCGCTCATCACCGTCATTTTATCTGTTTGTTTCGCTCATTTGGTGATTTCCTCATCATCGTTGTTTTTTCTGTAGCCCCTATATGTAATTTTGGTCCTTGTCACTTGTTCGTAACTGTGGCTGACGAATGGTAAAACCCGAAACGTCCCTTGTTTCATGTGTACCGTTTACTTATAAAACTGATTTCATACCATATTATTTTTTTATTTATATATTTATTTTTACCAGTTTTACTGCAGCCTACTTGTAGTCGCTGCTTTGTGGAGGTAGATACAGTCGACTACTAGGGTGTGCTGAATACGCGAAATTCCTTCTTTTCCTTTTAATAATATGTAAATCAGTCAACATAAGTGCGAACAGGGCACGTCAACAAGTGCAAAGACGATCACGGGAGAACTCGTCGATGAAAAATGGTACATGATTTATTTTGACAATACACTTGAACGAGACAAGATAGTTAATATCGTTGACAGTTCCAGACAAAAATCCTTAAGAACAATTGACAGCTTGACGTTCGTTAATGTGCATAAATGACCAAGCAGTTTAAATCATAAATTATGGCATCATCTAACGGTCGACCTTGTGTCAAGGACAGAGACTCTCATTATTATCCATCGCATTATTTCGAGGTATATATGACAAAAGCTGTTCTCCCTAAAATGACCTCGATTAAAGCATTAATTGGAACCTTTAAATATTTTATACCCTAGGCATCCTTTGCGCCTATACAAAAGGTTAAGTATAATACGTTGATTAACCTCTCCTTGTAGCCGTGACTTGCTTGACTGCAGTCCAATGATTCATCGCAATAACATACATCTTAATATAATGATTCCTTTAGGATACATGTAAGCTTTCCGTGAGTAGTGTTACGGCAGGTGTTATGATGTTAGCCACTTTTATAGTGAGCTCTTTTTAAGTTTACGCATTGAAGGGTTTAAAATGCTATTGATAAATATTAGGGTTCGCGCTTAATGGTAATTGAACGCGAACGGATAGAATTGCTTAGTTTTATGATGACGTGTTGCGTTGTTATGCTAACACGTGACGATACTATAAGTGTACCCTTTGTAATTTATATTCCGTCCTAGCAAGACGCGAATCTCAACGCTCCCGTGTATAATAGTAATGGTGTAGAAGTTTTCAAGATGATGTGGCACTAGGGTCTGCCGAATTGATATGGATACATATAACGTCTCATTTTTATGGATGACTAATTCTTCAGTACCAGAATAGTCGCAGGGAGTATATTATTATAATTATTAGTATCCAGATTGTAAAGATCGATCAACTTTGGTTATTCAGTACAGGATTACCGACATACGGAATTGCGAGTAAATATCCAGACGTTGTGACGATTAATGGAATAAGGACAGGAGACGCTGTTGATGTTTATGCTTAAACTTAATGTATGCTTAATTCATATCATGTCTCGTGGATTGAATACTGTCAAATAAAACGTATTTTATGTGGACTCAAACCACCTATGGACTTGTCGAATATCTACCATTATTGAAGTTTGGACAGTCTTAGCTCCGCACTCGCAACCTTTAGTTAAGTACAATTGCTCGACAGAAACCAAGTCACAATAATATAAGAAACAACTCAAGACATGGCCAGAAAGAATGAACACTGTTTTATTAAGAACAGATTTGTGTAAGGATAGTAAAAAAGGCAACCAACTGCCACAGCAAAACCAGCCATAACAAAGTTGCGGCGCAGCTTGGGGATACGAAAAATTTTTTTCTTCATCAGGTTAGATCTAGAGTGACAGGTTTCATCACAACAAGACTGTTTACAATTACAATGCTCTCACGTGACTTTATGAAATATTGCGCATGACGACTAGAGGTCAAATTTACGTCATCACTCTTTCGGTCAGTTCTCATGAATGTCGAACCTAATATCCTGCAACCAGTTTCGATGCAAGGAATACATCAAGAAGAAACCCCGTCAAACTATGAATTTCAGCTCACCGTACCTATTTGGCCGTTGGGGCATACTAGCATTAACCGAAGAATATCACTGGGCACACAAAGATAAGTAACCTGTGAAACCTTTGTCGGTTCATAAAGCTAATAGTAGTCCACTTGATTTTATTTGGGCATGTTTATCTGCAATTAATTGTTATATGTCCCATTTGTCGTTAATTGCCTGTTTGTTATTTATGTAAGCGGTTTTGGTTGGCAGGGAATCAGAATGACTGTTATGTCAGCGTCAGCAGACCGCAGATATTCTGATTGTTTTTAGGGATTATTGAATTGTTGCAATTTCTGTACAAGAGATCCCCCAAAAAATTAACTGTGGGCACACTCTGCTTGTAATTGCATAAATTCAATATTATTTGTTAGTTGTAGAGTTATGTAATATCTGGTGTATTTTTCTGTACTAAGTTTCAATTTTATTCATTTTGTAACTTGTTTGTAAACTATCCTGTTTATTCTGATCTGTCTATCATTTCGTTCCGAATATGTATTGTAACGGTTCGTCTTTGAGTCCAATGTGACGTCACCATTTTCAGTGTGCGTTTTTTAACATAGGTATGGTTTTACCTTGACCCTACTTCCGATTTTCTCCTTGTTTCATATAATTAGTTTTACGTTTGCATTTATCAATTGTGATGTGCTAATGTCTTGTAAAACTTTAGTTGACTGTTTGTCTTGTATTTATTAATTTAAGAATTGATAATATAATAATAATAGTGTAAATTAATTAGGTAATAAAATGATATAAATATTTTAATTAATTTTGAAATAAAGGGACTTGATGGAATGATTGCAACAATTTGCACTAGTAGTCCAACTCATTATTGGTTGTTCATCATGACTAAGGTATGATGGTATAATATATTGATAAATAAACATAAATGTATACCTTGCCTTGAATATAATAGGCATATTGAAGGGTACTTATTACATTGTTCTAATCATAGTACTACTTTAGCCACTGGCACACATAGTAATTGATTACATTACATTGTTGATTAATACAAATTACTGAATAAATAAATAGATTATTAAGTTAAAGATGCTTACTTGAGACCAATTTTATGGAG
Source organism: Oreohelix idahoensis (assembly GCA_024509875.1). Taxonomy (NCBI): domain Eukaryota; kingdom Metazoa; phylum Mollusca; class Gastropoda; order Stylommatophora; family Oreohelicidae; genus Oreohelix; species Oreohelix idahoensis. Next base: position 37,663 of record JAMPIV010006821.1, on the reverse strand, counting down.
ATATGATTAGTATTTTGGTCTAAGCAGGGTACTACATGAGCCATTGGGCATAAAAAGTTGAATAATATGATTATGGATGGATGATACTCATAATTATTAAGTGAATTAAAAATTTTGAACTTACAATTATCTATAAGGGAGCATGATAGGTAGTTGACTGATTATATTGAATAACAATCCTTTATTGTATGTAAATATAATTGGCTGTTTGATTAAGTAAGTATATTACTGAACAAAGATGTTCACTTTGGATCATTTTGTTAAACTTGGAAAAGATTTTAATAAGAAATGGGACGCACTCCAAGAATATGCAGAAAAGGAACTTGCGAAATATAAGGCAGAATTAAAGCAAGAAGAATAAGAACGTGAGGCCAAATTAGAAAAACAAAAAGCAGAATTAAAGCGTGAAGAAGAAGAACGTGAGGCCAAATTAGAAAAACAAAAAGCAGAATTAAAGCAAGAAGAAGAAAGAAGAAAGGCAAGAGAGGAAAGGGAAGAAATTGAAAAAGAAAACAGAAGAAAACAGGAAAGAGAAGTAGAGGAAAGAAAAATACAACAAGAAAAAGAATTGGCACTTATCAAGTTTGAAACATCAAAATTAGAGGCACAAAATGCTGCTACTAGCCATGATGATAATTCTCTGGATTTGTCTTCACCTAACCAAACTAAAAGCAATTATCACTTCAAGTTACCACCATTCAAGTTGAATTTTGATGATTTAGCAGCATGGTTGCTACGTTTTGAGCAGGTTGTAAGGTTAATAAACTAGATAAATCTGCATGGGCACTAAAACTTATGGAATTTTTAGACGGTGAACCCGCAAGTGCAGCTCAGAATGTTGATCCAACAATAGCTGGTGATTATGATGCCATTAAGGCTTTATTACGTTGATTTCATTTAGACGAGGAGGGAGATAGACTGAAGTTTAAAACTCTTCTGCCTGAATCAAACAAAGATTTTACAGGTTTCATTGCGAATATACGCAATACATTCAATAGATGGGTCGAACTTGCTGGCGTAGATAAATCCTACGATAAGTTGGTTGATTTGCTCCTTAGGGATAAGGTACTATCCTCTGTAAGTCCACCATTCTTTTCCTTCTTACAGGAACGCAAACCACCTAATATTGAGGAACTCGAAAAGATATTAATAAATTACTGTACTGCCCATCCTAATGTTGGCATATCCAATTCACAATTAAGAGAACCATTACCAGTTGCCTCCAATATGGCATATCATGGTTATGACAGATCAAGAGCTCAGAGCCTTGACAGACATTTTTCAAATAGACGATATAATTACAATGATTATCAAGGACAAAATAATTATCACAACAATGTGAATTTCAACCGAGGTAGGCAGCAGTTTAGAAACCAGTCACCTCAGTTTAGATATAACAACAGATATCAAAACAAATCAAATTGGAATAAGCCATTTAATGGTAATGCCAATAAAAATAATAACAAGTGGCATAATAATAATAATAACACTTACAGGCCAAGAAATAAGAGTTATAATGGAAGGGGTAATAATAATAATAATCATTCAGTTGGTCATAACAGACAACGTTCTACCTCAAGAAATCAACAAAGATTTGACCATACTGCAGGGGCAGCATTGACTAGCAATGCAACTCCAATTGTTCATAATAGTGATATTCCAACGCATTCATCTTCGTCATGTTGTGTTGTTGATAATAATGTGGCAAATGTTTGTCCACAATGCCATGCTATTTCTCAGAAACCCAGCCTTATGCCAATGAGAGTTACACAGACCGTTCCTGCAATTAGTCTCACTGCAAATAATGGAACAGGGACACTGATTTTTAATAAAGGATTGGTCTATGGAAACATAGTTTCAGTGTTGAGGGATTCCGGATCAACCACTATCAGCATACGGCAATCACTAGTACATCCTCGCTATGCTACTAATGAGTTCGTACGTTGCATACCTTTTGGTGGGACCATTGAATATTATCCCACAGCAATAATTGACATTAACACCCCATTCTTTTCAGGTAAAGTTAAAGTATGCCTACTTCAGAGTCCAACTGCTGATTTAACAGTCGGACGTATCCATTGCAGTAAGGACTGCACACATGAGGAGATCTCAGAATGGGAAAAGAAATATTTGCAACCTTATTGCAATACGGACACTGTCATTGCTATGGCACAATTACGTGCCAATAAATTGAATGCATGTGGCACAGCCGTTTCCAATTTTGGTCTTTGTGCCATCTTTGAAACAGAGGAGGATGATGATACCTATTTAATTAAACATAATAAGGCCGATATACCAAGAGTTTGTGACTCTAACACTACAGGCACATCAACTGTCACTCAGTCTAACACGGTTGTGCGTACATCTTATGATGTACCAATACATAGACTCTTCTGTTTATATTTGTGGTCTATGGCCGCAGGTATACTATTGTCATCTTGGTTGACATTCACACAAATAGTTAGAGAATTTTCAATTTCTACTCACACACATTTTCTTTAAAAAAATGTTGTTGATAATCCTATTACTATTCGTGTTTAATACAATGTCCAGTGCTTATTGCACTACACATGAGACGATAGTGTTTCATTCTACCACTGACATACGTATACACGTCATGTCACATTCTGAGGTAACTCATCAATCTGAGTTATCAATAGTTGATTCTTCTAGTAATAAGTTTAAGGTGTTTGATATTCGTCTTCAACATATCAGATTTTCTTTTCAGCACCTTAATGACAAGGTACTTACCTATTGCCAATATTCTAATCTTTCGGTGATTCAGGAAGAGGAATCATGATTTCCTGAAATCCAAATGTCCTTTCCTATACCTGCATTACAATCTTCTGAGTCCTGGAGAGATGTAACTATTTCTTCTTCATTAAAATCTCAAGAAAATACTACAATCTGTAAACTCTTAGAAACTTATTCTGATGTCTTGACTGATATACCGGGTCGTACATCAGTCATTTCTCATGACATCATACTGAAGAACGACACACCTATAAAACTACGTCCTTACTCAGTTCCTATTCACTATCAAAATAAAACATCACAGGAACGTAATCAAATGTTAGCATTACGAATAATAGAAAACAGTAACTCACCGTTTTCATCACCGTTAGTTATTGTTAGAAAAAAAGACAATAATATACGTCTTTGGGTCGATTACAGAAAACTTAATGCACAGACTGTCGCAGACAGTGAACCTCACCCTCTTATTGACGATTTACTTACTCGTCTATATACAGCAACATATTTCACAAAAATTGATTTAACCAAGGGATATTGGCACATTCCCTTAACGGAACATGCCAAATATTATACAACATTCTCGACTCCCCAAGGTCTTTACCAGTGGAATGTCATGCCTTTTGGGATAATGAATGCACCTGCTACGTTCATTCGCATGATGCGAAAAATTTTAGCTGGCAGATCTGACATTATCACATATATTGATAATATTTGTCTATTTAGTCCTTCATTTGATGAACATGTGATAGGATTAACTTCAATATTATACATTTTAAGATCTCACAACTTAACTGCTAGACCAAGTAAGATGCAAATAGCTTTCCACGAAATAACTTTTCTTGGACATATTATAGGGGCTGGATGTATCAAAACCATTCCCCACAATGTATCGAAAATTTTAAAATTAGCAGTCCCACAAAATAAAAAAAAACAAGTTAGATGTATACTGGGTCTTGTCCAGTATATAGCAGATGTATACCCAATTTGTCGTCCATCACTGCTGTCTTGTCTTCACTATTGCGAAAAGACAAACCAAATAAAATTACATGGACAACAGACTGTGACAGAACATTTAATAACATTTTGACAATCTTCTCCAAAAACCTATTTTAAGGTTGCCAGATGTTAAAAAAATGTTCATTCTTCGAACAGATGCAAGTAATTACGGATTGGGAGGTAGCCTATTACACGAACATAACGGCGTACTTCACCCAACTCTTTTCATAACGAGAAAGCTCACCAATGCTGAAATGAAATATTCAGTGATAGAAAAGGATCTTCTCGCCGTTGTCTGGTCAATCCAGAAGTTGGAGAAATTTCTACTTGGCGCCCCGTTTATTATACAAACCGATCAGCGGGCGGTCGCTTCACTTAGAAGAGCAAATCACAAGAATGCCAAGTTGGCTAGATTTGCAATACTACTCCAACCGTTTCAATTTACAATAGAAGTCATTCCAGGACACGAGAATGTCGTGGCAGATTCTCTATCTCGACATCCGTCATCGTTAAATGAAGAAAATTAAGAACTCAGAGAACTGAAACTCTGTTGATACTAGAATTTATTCAGCATTATACAAGTTATGTCAAACTTACAACTTACACTATGCAAAGACATTGAATCGTTCACAGACAGTGGAACATTTCATTATTGAATTTCGGATTTACTGGACTTACGTGATTGATCATGAATCAAATGAATGAAAGCAAATCACTATTGAAACGTTCAGAAAACAATTATACTTTTCAAACAGTCGCATGACGACATCAAATTCGTTCGCATAGATGGCTCGAGTGAAATTCAAACATGTTTCTATCAAGATACAAGTGAGATTTCAACATTTTTCTATCAAGATACGAGTGAAATTCAAACATTCTTCTATTTAAATTAAGATTGAAAATAGGATCGTACATACTTATACATACTTTCAAGTACTGTCATTTGAACTCATGATCCTCTATAGCTGCATGAAGTATTGGTAAACGAACATTACATACGTGGATGGATTTCGCACGGTTTATTGATCGAAATTGACACTAACTATTTCAATAATTTATTGTGATTAAAGAAAGAGAAATGAATTTCGACACATACAGTATCACACAATTAATTAATGTAGCTACTGTAGTAAAGTATATATTGATTAATTACTTACGTTAATGATGATATATAATAATATGCATTTCTTCTTTATGAGTTGATAGATTAAGTTAGTTAGACTTAGTTATGTGATTTCTATTACACACACAAATTCTATTCTAATATACTAATTTCTTATCACTATCTCTTCATACATTCGTCATTTTTCTTTTCTTGAATATTAGTAACAATGACACGATACTTTCATTTATTTAATTAGATTTTATTCTATAACGTTCTTCTCACATTACATTTAGTTAATAGTTAATTAGTTTTAGATCATAATGTTGATTAACACAACACACATTGATTAGTTATAATATAAGTTTAGTTACATATATAATTATTTAGTAGGTTAGCTGACAGTTGACATTTCTTTAGTTGACTTATTATATTGTAATGTATTTTATGACAGTTACTATATTTGACTACGACCTCCGACAATATTTAACAAAAGCATCGTGAGTCCTATGTCGATAATTTTTTTAATATTTTTGAAAAAAAATTCTATATAATAGATTTTTTTTACCCCCGTCGGTCAGGGGAATGTTACGGTAGGTGTTATGATGTTAGCCACTTTTATAGTGAGCTCTTTTTAACTTTACGCATTGAAGGGTTTAAAATGCTATTGATAAATATTAGGGTTCGCGCTTCACAGTAGTTGAACGCGAACGAATAGAATTGCTTAGTTTTATGATAACGTGTTGCGTTGTTATGCTAACACGTGACGATACTATAAGTGTACCCTTTGTAATTTATATTCCGTCCTAGCGAGACGCGAATGTCAACGCTCCCGTGTATAATAGTAATAGTGTAGAAGTTTTCAAGATGATGTGGCACTAGGGTCTGCCGAATTGATATGGATACATATAACGTCTCATTTTTATGGATGACTAATTCTTCAGTACCAGAATAGTCGCAGGGTGTATATTATTATAATTATTAGTATCTAGATTGTAAAGATCGATCAACTTTGGTTATTCAGTACAGGATTACCGACATACGGAATCTCGAGTAAATATCCAGACGTTGTGACGATTAATGGAATAAGGACAGGAGACGCTGTTGATGTATATGATTGAACTTAATGTATGCTTAATTCAAATCATGTCTCGTGGATTGAATACTGTCAAATAAAACGTATTTTATGTGGACTCGAACCACCTATGGACTTGTCGAATATCTACCATTATTGAAGTTTGGACAGTCTTAGCTCCTCACTCGCAACCTTTAGTTAAGCACGATTTATCGACAGAAACCAAGTCACAATAATATAAGAACCAACTCAAGACATGGCCGGAAAGAATAAACACGGTTTTATTAAGAACAGATTTGTGTAAGGACAGTAAAAAGGTCAACCAACTGCCAGAGCAAAACCAGCCATAACAAGTCGACTCCCCAAGTTCCTCCATTCTAGTACCATAGAGCGTAGGTTCTAGCTAGATGTCATGTGGGTGACACTTCACGAAATAATATATAATAAATTCCAATTTCTTAAATTAACTGGAATACGACTTACGTCTGTAACAGCTGACAGTGACTTTCATTAACAAGTCATGTTGCCTAATAATACTTGCCCAACACTTGGGACTAGAATAACAATAGACCTTAGGTCTCACACAGATGCTGGCTTGTTCCATCCAAGCTGCAACGTCATCTGATTTGTTTGGCAACAAGCGCGCCCGAAGATTCCCATACACAAAATTGTGCGTTTATGTGGTGAAGTGGGATGTTATAAATACTTATAGGGAACTTAGTGTACTGACTGAGATCAGCTGTGAAGGTATCTATATCTATTAAGAGTAGTGTATTATAGATAACCTTACTTGCTACCACATATCTATATATCTCAGTCAGAATTATTCTGGAATAGTGTGATGCTACGTTATGTGTCTAGGGTATGAGTATGGTGAAGTGTAAGTCACAACAACAGACAGATAAACAATTTAATTTAATCCACTACTCTTGACAACACTGTGACACTCACATACATATAACACTCTACAAAGATATCTTAAAAGAGTCACTGATAAACTTTCAAATAACAATATGTATTCATTACTGGCATGAATGAATATGTGTCCTGATTCAACTACAAGGGAACCAGGAAGCACAATCAATTTAAATTACAAGTTATGTACAGAATGTATTTAATATGAATATTGTAGTGACATATATTATTACAAATGTTCTATGTGTGTCAGTTGTGTAGTAGTAAAATGAGGTAATACTGGTTTTGTTTTGTTCAAGCTCTGTTGGTATTTGTCATCATGACTTCAATAGTTTGTCTTTAGGGACCAGTATTGGAGATGTTCACAGTTCCTGATTTTAAGACAAGTAAATTCCCCTCTTAATGTTAATTTTAAAAAGTCAGTTCAAGATGAGGGGACATAATGTTGAGCTCAGCTGGCCAATTCGCTTATCTGGTGTGATGGAGGCAGGAAAGGACTCCTCTGCTCGAATTCTCCTCTGGGTTCAGGAGACACCTCACTGATAGCTAAAAAGACCAAGGAGTATGCTGTCCGACTCAGGATTCAGCAAAGCTCTGACTAGGTGCTGCTCAGTACCATCAAGACCACTGTCCCTGAAATCAAGAAGGATGTACCTTCTACTTCATAACTAATTTATATTTTCTTTTTACACTGATCACAATACATCACAAACATTGCGTTCAGAGCGTTAGGCCAACAGTCAGCTTCATCTGAAATACTTTATACCAGCATTACCATCCTTAATGGTCACTACGCCTCTGCACTTCCAGCATTATTTCTGTCTAATCAATCATCCAGGTGTCAGTGTACTATTTGGCCATTCCATGCCGTTTTACTTCTCTCCGACACCCTCTGTTCAGGCTGGAGCATTACAGGCTTTACCTCACGTTGGCCACTGAACTACACATATATATACAGGCATAAATCAACAATTCACATTCAATTTTCATTAAAAGATATTGAATGGTTCAAGCTTACCACAATTCATACGAATAACACAGATACGTTGATTAGCAATGAATTCTGGCACAAACTGGCACAAATTTCCATCTGCCTATGTTCCAGGCTTTTATTGAGCAAAATATATGCTGGCTTCAACGCACTGATGCTTTATCAAGCTATTTTAAACAAGTGGTTTCGAACTAACGCTCCCAAGTGTGTATATCAGCGAGTCTGACCAATGAGCCCCGTTTCGACAAGTGTTTGAAAAAATGTTACCTTTCCCCGTTTCCCCTAACAACCAAGATAGTATTTATAGCCCGACCAATCGTGGTTAGGCTTTCATTTGTTGCGCTCCAATCAATTTGGAGTTTACATGGTAGGCTATTTCTGTAACGTAAATTTTTTTCAAACACGTTAAAAAAAAATCTTATGAGCAGAAATGATTTTATGCTGTCAGGCACCCCCAATATTTTATTTTGGGTATAATTTATTAATTCCTGGACTAGACTTACACGCGTGATAGTAGTAATTGTGTATCGCGCGACGCGTGTTTAATGTTCGGCTTTCTGCCTCTCCCTTCTCGCTATCCTTTTGTCCATCTGTTCGTTCGTTTTGGTAACGTAATATAATTAATGTTAGGATTAATTTAGGTCATTACGCAGGGCCTCTCAATGCTTTTCCAAGAAATACAGCACACGTTTCATTGAAGAAAGCGGGTAATAATACAGTAAGCTTTTATATCAACGTGAAAGCGTTACAATTTGCAGACGAAGCAGAAAACAAGGGGGATTTCGAGTACATTCCTTGTGACAGCACTGTCATTTTACCATTGCTCTTCTCTTTATTAATTTTATTTGTTAGGCTTCATATTTACCTAATAATTTATATATGTGGATTAGAATATTTCATGACACCTCCCCTCTTAAAACAGACATTATATGTCAGTCCTTTATTCTATATACACATATAGAAATTTATTATTATTTCTGGGGTTTACGGTGATTCTCATCACACGGATGGCGGCTTAAAAAATCCGCTCCCAGATTGGTTTTTCCAGATATATATTCAATGCTAAAATTGTATGGAGCCAGAAGCAAAGACCATCGGAGTAACCTAGAGTTCTCATGCTTAGCCTGTGCTAAAAACGATAAAGGTTTGTGGTCAGTTTGCAACTTAAATGCCTTCCCATATAGATAAATATTGAATTTCTTTATTGCCCATATTACTGCAAGACATTCTTTTTCGCTAGTTGAGTAGTTGATTTCAGCTTTATTCAACTTTCTGCTAGCATATGCCACTGGGCTTAATTCCCCATCCAATGCATCTGATTTCTGTAGTAGAGTTGCACCTAACCCAATATTACTTGCATCCGTCCTTACTATGAATTCTTGACTTAAGTCAGGTAATTTCAAAATGGGTTTACTTGTGAGCTTTTCCTTCAATTCTTGGTAAGTCATTTCACATTGTGGTGTCCATGTAATGCGATCTGGAAGTCCTTTACGTGTCAATTCCGTTAAAGGTGCACATATGGAATTAAAGTTTTTGATATACTTCTGGTAGAAACCACATAATGAGACAAAGGATCTCACGTCCTTCTTGGTTTGTGGTCTCGGGGCTTTCTGTAGTTTCTCTAAGTTCTTTGGGTCAGGGGTCATGTTTCCCTGATAAACTGTGTGTCCCAAAAATTCCAATTCTTTACATCCAACGCAACATTTGGTTGGTCGGGCTGTTAAATTTGCCTCCCTAAGTCGATCAAACAGCATGTTCAGAGAGTCAATGTGTTCCTCAAATGTTTCTGTTGCTATAAGGATATCATCCATAAAATTTGTTATACAGGGATTATTCAGAGGATCCAATAATTTTCTCATCATTCTAGAGAAGACACTAGGCGCATTCTTCAATCCAAATGGCAATCTATTAAACTCATAGTGTCCTTCTGAGGTACTAAAAGCTAGGTATGGTCTAACCTCAGGCTTTACTGGAATCTGATAGTATCCTTTACTCAGATCCACTTTTGAGAAATATTTAGCTTTATTTAGCCTGGCAAACAGCTGATTTGTATCCGGCAATGGATCCACCTGTCCTTCTGTAATAGCGTTCAGTCTCCTGTAATCTATACAGAGTCTATGTTCTCCAGAGGGCTTCCTTAAGAGTACAACACCGGAACTATACGAAGACTCACTGTGCGAAATAATTCCTTCCTTCAACAGATAGTCTATCTCTTCCTTCAAAGCTTTTTCCTTAGCAAACGGAATCGAATATGGTTTCATACAGACAGGTGTGGAGTCTATGAGTTTCATATCATATTCCAATAGGTTTGTATGCCCTGGTTGGTCTGTTAACACCTCTGCATGATTATTTAGAACCTGTTGCACTCTCTCTTTCTGAGTTTTCGTTAAATGTGTACTGATTTTCACCTGTGCTGCTGTCTCACAGGGGTGTAATGGATATTCAAATGATGAAAGTGGTTCCTTTTTCATCTCCATGGCGATGGACAAGGTCAACAAGTGTGCCTCTTCCTGATGTTCTCTTTCCAAATATTTCTTCAGGAGATTCACATGATAGATTTTTTCTTTCCCCTTCTTATCTATCTTATAATTTGTTCTAGACACCTTCTCTAGAACTGTATATGGACCCTGCCATCCAATTTGTAACTTATTCTGACTCCCGGGCAAAAGAAGCAGTACCTTCTCTCCCACAGCCAAATTTCTGTCTTTCGCCTTCCTGTTATAATAGGCAGCATGTTTCTTCCTGGCTTGTTTCAAATTTTCATTGGCAAGTTTCCAGCCAGTTTTCAACCGAGTGGTCAGCTCATTCACATATTGGTATGAAGATGTAATGTTTTCCTCTGCCTTTTCATCAGTCCACGTTCTTAACAAAGCTACATATGGACCTTTAATTGTGTGGACCTATTTGTCCATGCACCGGTATGGTCTCTTCCACTCGAAGCTTTATAGTGATGATTTTTCCTCCCAGAATTATCATTCACAAAACGACCGCTACCAATTTTTCTTTTGGGGCTTTCTCCCCACTTAAAATTCTTGATGAGAGATTTCCTCCCTACATCCTCTTCCTCCAGTTTGTTTAAGTCCGATTGAGGGATTGTCGGCTTATCCTGGGGTAAGACATCCTTTTGCACTCTCCGCATAGTGGCCATTGTAAAACAGTTAAGTGAAGCTTGTCCGTGAAAAGGGGCTTCCCATTCCATTTGGTCCACTTTATCAAATCTATTTCTCTTTTTATTATCAGGCCTAATTTTGCTCCGGGGCGTGTCCAGGTCCTGATCCATGTTCCCACTTGTGGGTGTTCCCTCATGTGCTATGCTACACCTTTCTACAAAATTTTCAATGTCCCATCTTGCTTTGGGCCAATAATAATTGTGAGCCACCTTTTGAATGATGGTACCTATTTTCTCATGGTCCCCATCTGGTTTCACATGTAGGCTCCTTATTAAGTCTGCCCTATATCTTTTTGGAAGAACCAGCTGTCCGTGACCTTTGGATCTAGCTCCAGTCTTCCTATACATCAACTTGTTTTTCATGTAAAAATCTCCCTTGCCTGGAGTTGTATGACAAGTTGACAATTTTCTGAAACAAGGCTTGAGTGTTTTATCCCCAGCCTGTGCCTTCCTCATCTCTTCTGGAGTGGTATCTAACATAATATCCTCCTCCTGTCTTGAGGTCGACCTGACCTGAAGGGTTGCCATATACACAGGTTTCCTTCTGCAACGCAGTGTCATGATTGTCCATCTGACAATTCTTACACCACCTTTTTCCTTGGTTGAAAGATTTTCTTTCATCATATTTCCTTTCATCGAATTGTGGGAATTTATTTTTATTGTCATACCGTGGCCTATCAAATTGGTGCTTACCTTTATTTTGATCCCTAGGATCAAATTTATTAAAGTTCTGTGGTGCCCTGAAGTTATCCACCTGTTTCTTTTTATTACCTGTTACCTCTGCTTGAGCTGCTTGATACCTTTCAGCAACATTTAGCAACTCACCCAGCCTCTCTGCACCTTGTTCCATGAGAAACTTTCTCAGGTCTGGAGCCATGGACTCTCTTAGTTGCTCTATAAGGACCATTTCCTTAAGATCTTGGGTTTTCCCCAGAGAAGTCCATTTCTCCAAGTATGTCTCGATTCGTGCAGAGAACTGGTGATAGGTTTCACCTGACAGTAGTTTAGCATTCCTAAATTTTTTCCTGTAAAACTCTGCATTCTTTTCATACCTTAACAAAAGAGCCTGCTTTAGCATGTCATAATTTTCCTGATCACCTCTGCTCATTTTTGCAAAAACTTCATAAGCTGCCCCACGAAGTCCCTGAGATAACTTTAAGCTCCACCTTTCTCTCTCTAACCCATACGTGGTGGCTAATAGTTCATACCTATTTATATAGCTCTCAATATCATCGTCTTTCTCAACAAAATGATCTAAATGAAAGTTCATAGCTGAGGTTGAGGCTCCCTGAGTAACCGTAGCATCAGAGGCAAAGGGACTGGCACCATTTTCAGGAGCATGGCCTTGAAACTCAAACTCCCTTAGTCGTAACTCATGTTCCCTTTGTAATCTCTTCTCCTCCTTTTCTGCTTCCCTTTCTGCAGCTAATTTCTTCTCTTCCCTTTCTGCAGCTAATTTCTTCTCTTCCCTTTCTGCAGCTTGTCTTCTTTCCTCGGCTTCCAATGCTTTAGCCTCTTTGTCAGCCTCAATCTGCAACCTCTTAATTTCCTTGTCAGCCTCTAACTTTCTTTCGGCTTCAAACCTTCTTTCTTCGCGTTCAATAAATTTGTCACATTCCGTCGTGACATAGGCAACCATAACTTGCCCATCTAATCCTAACTCTTTTGCAGTCTGAACAGCGGCAGATCGAAATTTGGCCAGGTCCGCCATTGTCTATCAGGTAAATTTTTATAATGTCTACCCAACAATTCAATTTCTAACTATATATCTAATGGACAACACAGGCACCGTGAGCTCAACCTTATTTAATTCCACCCAAGGATACCTTTTAATTCTTATATTCCCTGAAGTGAATTACCCCCAATATTTTTAATAGTTAAAGATTCAAAATCCCAAGAGCGAGACCCCAATATATGTGGTGAAGTGGGATGTTATAAATACTTATAGGGAACTTAGTGTACTGACTGAGATCAGCTGTGAAGGTATCTATATCTATTAAGAGTAGTGTATTATAGATAACCTTACTTGCTACCACATATCTATATATCTCAGTCAGAATTATTCTGGAATAGTGTGATGCTACGTTATGTGTCTAGGGTATGAGTATGGTGAAGTGTAAGTCACAACAACAGACAGATAAACAATTTAATTTAATCCACTACTCTTGACAACACTGTGACACTCACATACATATAACACTCTACAAAGATATCTTAAAAGAGTCACTGATAAACTTTCAAATAACAATATGTATTCATTACTGGCATGAATGAATATGTGTCCTGATTCAACTACAAGGGAACCAGGAAGCACAATCAATTTAAATTACAAGTTATGTACAGAATGTATTTAATATGAATATTGTAGTGACATATATTATTACAAATGTTCTATGTGTGTCAGTTGTGTAGTAGTAAAATGAGGTAATACTGGTTTTGTTTTGTTCAAGCTCTGTTGGTATTTGTCATCATGACTTCAATAGTTTGTCTTTAGGGACCAGTATTGGAGATGTTCACAGTTCCTGATTTTAAGACAAGTAAATTCCCCTCTTAATGTTAATTTTAAAAAGTCAGTTCAAGATGAGGGGACATAATGTTGAGCTCAGCTGGCCAATTCGCTTATCTGGTGTGATGGCGGCAGGAAAGGACTCCTCTGCTCGAATTCTCCTCTGGGTTCAGGAGACACCTCACTGATAGCTAAAAAGACCAAGGAGTATGCTGTCCGACTCAGGATTCAGCAAAGCTCTGACTAGGTGCTGCTCAGTACCATCAAGACCACTGTCCCTGAAATCAAGAAGGATGTACCTTCTACTTCATAACTAATTTATATTTTCTTTTTACACTGATCACAATACATCACAAACATTGCGTTCAGAGCGTTAGGCCAACAGTCAGCTTCATCTGAAATACTTTATACCAGCATTACCATCCTTAATGGTCACTACGCCTCTGCACTTCCAGCATTATTTCTGTCTAATCAATCATCCAGGTGTCAGTGTACTATTTGGCCATTCCATGCCGTTTTACTTCTCTCCGACACCCTCTGTTCAGGCTGGAGCATTACAGGCTTTACCTCACGTTGGCCACTGAACTACACATATATATATACAGGCATAAATCAACAATTCACATTCAATTTTCATTAAAAGATATTGAATGGTTCAAGCTTACCACAATTCATACGAATAACACAGATACGTTGATTAGCAATGAATTCTGGCACAAACTGGCACAAATTTCCATCTGCCTATGTTCCAGGCTTTTATTGAGCAAAATATATGCTGGCTTCAACGCACTGATGCTTTATCAAGCTATTTTAAACAAGTGGTTTCGAACTAACGCTCCCAAGTGTGTATATCAGCGAGTCTGACCAATGAGCCCCGTTTCGACAAGTGTTTGAAAAAATGTTACCTTTCCCCGTTTCCCCTAACAACCAAGATAGTATTTATAGCCCGACCAATCGTGGTTAGGCTTTCATTTGTTGCGCTCCAATCAATTTGGAGTTTACATGGTAGGCTATTTCTGTAACGTAAATTTTTTTCAAACACGTTATAAAAAAATCTTATGAGCAGAAATGATTTTATGCTGTCAGGCACCCCCAATATTTTATTTTGGGTATAATTTATTAATTCCTGGACTATTTGCGTAACGTTTTACATATTATTTGTCAGCAAGCCCTAAGGAACCCAAAAATACTAATTTAAAGGAGCTACGTGGCTGCGTTCAAAATATGCAATTTCTTCTACCTCCTGTTTCGAAGATGTGCTGTCTGGGTACTGTTATGTGTTCAAACGTAAACCCATCTAATGTTATCTTTTCTAATAAGAGTCTGTTATGATTTATAAACCTAACTCTGGGAAAGGGTAGTGTATTTTATCACTGTCCGTCTGAAAAAGTTAGTGCTTGTAGACTTACACGCGTGATAGTAGTAATTGTGTATCGCGCGACGCGTGTTTAATGTTCGGCTTTCTGCCTCTCCCTTCTCGCTATCCTTTTGTCCATCTGTTCGTTCGTTTTGGTAACGTAATATAATTAATGTTAGGATTTTAGAGTTATCCCTAAAGGGTTTCTTTCCCATTTCAATCCTTCGACTGGACACTTTCATCCTTCTGTACTGCATCGCTTGCAATTAGTTGAAAAAAAATGTTCCTTACAACGTATGAGGTGTGTTTTTGCTATGCATAAACGCCTGCTCACTGACTTGGAACGTTTGAAATCCAACCTCACTCAATGTCGTAAAACATTCTTAATCCACATATCTAAATTAAAAAGTAAATGTAAAGCCTAACGAATTAATTCAATAAAAGGAAAGAAGAATGGTGGAAGACCAGTGCTTTCTCAATGGCATGCGCTAGCGTGTATAGCTCCGTAATGGCTGAACAATAAAAACCCCTTTTTTATGCTCTGTCTGCCTAATTGTAACGCTTTCACGTTTACTAGTAAAGCCTACTACATCAACTACACGCGTTTCAGCAAAACAATAAAACGTGTACTGTATTTCTTAGAAAACCTTGAGATACGCACACTGCTTAATGACCTAGATTAATACTAGCATTAATGTCATTTTATACACTGCGTAACTAAAGGACAGACGGCCTTAGTGAGAGAGAGATGTACGGAGGAACGCAGGCAATACTACCACGTCTCGCCATGAAAAAGTGAACGCAAATCCCACGCGTAAGGCATGAAGCACTAACTTTTTTTCAAATAAACAGGGACAAAAAACACTACCAATACACGGTTAGGTTTTAAAAACATGGTTAATGCTTATTAGAAAACATGACATTCTACTGATTTATGTCTAAGCTCCTGACATTAGTAGCAAACATGAGGAAAAGCCTAGATATTGCTCCACCAGGAACAAAACTTGTCGGAGAGGAGTATAACTGCCTAGACCTATATGGAATTGCCAAATAGTACTATGACACCTATCTTATTGTATAGAAGGAATTACAGCTGAAATTGCAGAGGCGTTGTAACCATTAGGGAGAGGAATACTGGTGAATGTTGTTACATGAGAAGCTAACAGTTGGCCTACAGCGCTGAACTCAGTGTTTGTTATGTATTGTGCTTCAGTGTGGAAATAGATTATAAACTAGTTCTGAAGTAGGATGTACAACCTTCTTGTTTCAGGGACCGTGGTACTAACATATTAAAGCAGCACC
This sequence comes from Oreohelix idahoensis, assembly GCA_024509875.1. NCBI lineage: Eukaryota > Metazoa > Mollusca > Gastropoda > Stylommatophora > Oreohelicidae > Oreohelix > Oreohelix idahoensis. The sequence continues at coordinate 21,496 of JAMPIV010006821.1, read as the reverse complement.
TGGTCTGAGTTTTGCTGAATCCAGAGGCTGGTAGCAGACTCCTTGGTCAATATATCGACCAGTGTGGTTTCTCAAGAACACGGTGAAGCAAGAGAGCAGTGGAGACTGTTTCCTGCCGCCCACACAGAAGTTAAGATTCCGTGGCCAGAGCAGCTCAATCTTGTGTATACCCCCTCTAACAGTGACTTTATCTTAATTCTAGAGGGACATTTATTTGTTTCAAATAAAAAGAAACTGTGAACCTTTCCAATATTAGTTCCACCAGAAACAAACATTTGAAGTCATGATGACAAACAACAACTTAGCTTGAAAAGCCAGTATTACCTCATAGTACTACAGCACAACGTACACACATATAGCAATAATAATATATATATATCAATACAAAGATTCTATCTATAAATTGTGTACATACAACTTGTGATTACATTTCATTGTGATTCTTGGTTCACTTTGTAGTTGAATCAGGATATCTATTATTGAAGAAATTAATACATATATTTTTAAAAGTTACAGTTGACTTATTAAGATAGTCTTATAGAGTGTTCTATGTATGTGAGTGTCACAGTGTTGTAAAGTATTGTGGATTAAATTAAATTGTTTATCTGTCAGTTGGTTGTTGTGAACATACACTTCATAATTATCATAACCCTAGACATTCAACGTAGTCATCACAATATTCCAGAATAGGTCTGACTGAGGTCTAAATGTGGTAGCAAGTAAGGTCATCTGTAATACACCACACTTATTAGATACAGATACCTTAACAGCTGATCTCAGTCAGTACACTAAGTCCCCTATAAATATTTATATCATCCCACTTTACCACATATATTGGGGTCTCGCTCCCGGGATATTGAACCTTCCCCTAGCATATATATTGGGAGTAATTCACTTCGGGAAATTATAAAAATTAAAAAGGTATTCTTGGGTGGAAAAATAAGGTTGAGCTCTCAGTGCCTGTGGTTGTCCTTAGATAATTATTTATAGCTTGACTTGTTTAAGTTAGACATTGTATAAATTTGCCTGTTAAAAAATGGCGGACCTAGCAAAATTTCGATCTGCTGCTGTGCAGGCTGCGAAAGAGTTAGGAATGGACGGCCAAGTTATGATTGCTTATGTCACTACTGAATGTGACAAATTTATTGAACGAGAAAAGAGACTAACTGCAGAAAGAGAAGCAGAAGAAAGAAGATTGACTGCAGAAAGGGAAGCAGAAAAGGAGGAGAAGAGATTACAAAGGGAACATGAGTTTCGACTAAGGGAGTTGGAATTTCAAGACCATGCTCCTGAAAATGGTGCCAGTCCCTTTACCTCTGATGCCCCTGCTAGTCAGGGAGCCTCAACCTCAGTTATGAACTTTCATTTAGATCATTTTGTTGAGAAAGAAGATGATATCGAGAGCTACCTAAATAGATATGAACTGTTAGCTACCACGTATGGGTTAGAGAGAGAAAGGTAGAGCTTAAAGTTATCACAAGGGCTTCGTGGTACGGCTTATGAAGTTTTTGCCAAAATGAGCAGTGATGATCAAGAAAATTATGACATGCTAAAGCAGGCTCTTTTGTTAAGATATGAAAAGAATGCAGAATTTTATAGAAAAAAATTTAGGAATGCTAAACTACTGTCAGGTGAAACGTATCACCAGTTCTCTGCACGGAAAGAGACATACTTGGAGAAATGGACTTCTCTGGGGAAAACCCAAGATCTTAAGGAAATGATCCTTATAGAACAACTAAGAGAGTCCATGGCTCCAGACCTGAGAAAGTTTCTCATGGAACAAGGTGCAGAGAGGCTGGGTGAGTTACTAAATGTTGCTGAAAGGTATCAAGCAGCTCAAGCAGAGGTAACAGGTACTAAAAAGAAACAGGTAGATAATTTTAGGGCACCACAGAACTTTAATAAATTTGATCATAAAGATCAGAACAAAGGTAAGCACCAAATTGATAGGCCACGGTATGACAATAAAAGTAAAACCCCACAATTCGATGAAAGGAAATTTGATGAAAGAAAATTTTTCAACGAAGAAAGGAGGTGGTGTAAAAATTGTAAGATGAACAATCATGACACTGACCATTGTAGAAGGAAACCTCATCATTGTGCTGCTATGAAATCTGGGAAGAAGGGAACAAAGGTCAAACCTGAGGAACTACAGGAACCGTACCACCCCCAGTGTGTGAAGATGTCATCTGTAATGGTGTCACCATAAGGTGTTTATATGATACAGGTTTAGATTATGATTCCGTTGTGAGTTCTCACCTGGTGAAGGCAGATCAATACACCACAGAAACAGTGGAGATTCAAACTGCAACCAAGGATGTAGCGACCATGACACTTCCCGTCGCCCGGATAAATGTGAAAACGCGATATGTGGAAGGAATCATAAAAGCAGCAGTGATAAATGAGCCAATCTACCCTCTGATATTGGGGTGTAAATACGTCTTCTTGGGGAATCCCACGAGACCTGTGATATTGGCAACGGTGCAGACCAGATCACAGTCCAAAAAGGAGGAGGAAAATCCAATAAATACTCATCCAGATGAGATGAGGAAGGCACAGGCGGAGGACAAAACACTCAAGCCGTGTTTCAAGAAGTTGCCCAAATCTCATACACCTCCAGGCAAGGGAGAATTTTATATGAAGAACAAGCTGATTTATAGGAAGGCTGGATCTGAACCCAATGGTCACGGACAGCTGGTCCTTCCCACCTTATATAGGACTAAAGTGTTGGAACTAGGGCATGCGATTCCCTTCAGTGGTCATATGGGGATCAGCGCAACAGGACAGCGTATAGCTTGTCACTATTTCTAGCCAGGGATAACTGAAGATATCAAACGATATGTAAAATCCTGTCCAGAGTGCCAACGAGTAGCACCTAAGCATTGGACTGCACCAGCAACTCTGGGGGAAATGCCAATAGTGGGAACACCCTTTGAGAGAGTTGCCGTGGATCTTGTGAGACCTCTCACTCGAACTAAGAGGAGGAACAGCTACATTCTGACTCTGGTGGACACTTGTTCTATGTGGGGAGAGGCGGTAGCCCTGTCATCGATTGACTCTAAACATGTGGCAGAGGCATTACTCACAATTTTCACAAGGTTAGGCTTTCCCAATTAAATCTTGACTGATAATGGCTCTCAGTTCAAGGGGAAACTAACAGAAGAAGTTTTCAGTATCTTCCAGGCCAAACACTTATATTGTAGTGTGTACCATCCCCAAGGGAACGGCCAAGTGGAAAGATTTAATGGCACGTTGATGTCGATCCTGAGAAAGTTGGCACACGAAAAACCAGATACGTGGGACCAGTACCTTCACGCCGCCCTCTTTGCTTATCGGGAGGTACCCCATAGTTCAACCGGTATGGCCCCGGCGACATTATTATTTGGAATGCCAATTAAAGGGCCACTCGAAGCTCTGTTAAGAACGTGGACTGATGAAAAGGCAGAGGAAAATATTACATCCTCATACCAATATGTGAATGAGCTGACCACTCGTTTAAAAACTGGCTGGAAACTTGCCAATGAAAATTTGAAACAAGCCAGGAAAAAACATGCTACCTTTTACAACAGGAAAGCTAAAGACAGAGATTTTTGCTAAGGAGAAAGCCTTGAAGGAAGAGATAGACTATTTGTTGAAGGAAGGAATCATTTCACACAGTGAATCTTCGTATAGTTCCAGTGTGGTACTCTTAAGGAAACCCTCTGGAGAACATAGACTCTGTATAGATTACAGGAGACTGAATGCTATCACAGAAAGTCAGGTGGATCCATTGCCGGATACAAATCAGTTGTTTGCCAAGCTAAATAAAGCTAAATATTTCTCAAAAGTGGATCTGAGCAAAGGATACTATCAGATTCCAGTAAAGCCTGAGGTTAGACCATACCTAGCTTTTAGTACCTCAGAGGGACACTATGAGTTTAACAGATTGCCATTTGGATTGAAGAATGCGCCTAGTGTCTTCTCTAGAATGATGAGAAAATTGTTGGATCCCCTGAATAATCCATGCATCACAAATTTCATGGATGATATCCTTATAGCAACAGAAACATTTGAGGAACACATTGACTCTCTGAACATGCTGTTTAATCGACTTAGAGAAGCGAAGTTAACAGCCCGACCAACCAAATGTTGCGTTGGATGTAAAGAATTATAACTCTTGGGACACACAGTCCATCAGGGAAACATGACCCCTGACCCCAAGAATTTAGAGAAACTAAAGAAAGCCCCGAGACCACAAACCAAGAAAGACGTGAGATCCTTTGTCTCATTGTGTGGTTTCTACCAAAAGTATATCAAAAACTTTAATTCCATATGTGCACCGTTAACTGATTTGACACGTAAAGGAAATCCAGATCGAATTACATGGACAGCACAATGTGAATTGGCCTACCAGGAATTGAAGGAAAAGCTCACAAGCAAACCTATTTTGAAATTACCTGACTTAAGTCAAGAATTCATTGTGAGAACGGATGCAAGTAATATCGGGTTGGGCGCGACCCTGTTACAGAAATCAGATGCACTGGATGGGGAATTAACCCCAGTGGCATATGCTAGTAGAAAGTTGAATAAAGCTGAAACCAATTATTCAACTAGCGAAAAAGAATGTCTTGCAGTAATATGGGCGATAAAGAAATTCAATATTTATCTATATGGGAAGGCATTCAAGTTGTAAACGGATCACAAACCCTTGTCGTTTCTAGCGCAGGCTAGGCATGAAAATTCAAGGTTACTCAGATGGTCCTTACTTTTGCAGCCATTCCAATTCAGCATAGAGTATATTTCTGGAAAAACCAACCTGGGAGCGGATTTTCTAAGCCGCCATCCGTGTGATGAAAATCACCGTAAGCCCCAGGAATAATAATAAATTTCTCTATGTGTATATAGAATTATAGACTGACATATAACGTCTGTTTTAAGTGGGGAGAATTTGTCGTGAAACATTCTAAATCCACATATCTAAATTAAAAAGTAAATGTAAAACCTAACGAATTAATTCAATAAAAGGAAAGAAGAATGGCGGAAGACCAGTGCTTTCTCAATGGCATCCGCCAGCGTGTATAGCTCCGTAATGGCTGAACAATAAAAACCCCTTTTTTATGCTCCGTCTGCATAATTGTAACGCTTTCACGTTTACTAGTAAAGCCTACTACATCAACTACACGCGTTTCAGCAAAACAATAAAACGTGTACTGTATTTCTTAGAAAACCTTGAGATACGCACACTGCTTAATGACCTAGATTAATACTAGCATTAATGTCATTTTATACACTGCGTAACTAAAAGACAGACGGCCTTAGAGAGAGAGAGAGATGTACGGAGGAACGCAGGCAATACTACCACGTCTCGCCATGAAAAAGTGAACGCAAATCCCACGCGTAAGGCATGAAGCACTAACTTTTTTTCAAATAAACAGGGACAAAAAACACTACCAATACACGGTTAGGTTTTAAAAACATGGTTAATGCTTATTAGGAAACATGACATTCTACTGATTTATGTCTAAGCTCCTGACATTAGTCTGACAGTACAGAAGACACCCCATCGTATCGAAGTGAACGGGTGGTAGAAGAAAATACATATTTTGAACGCAGCCTCTTAGCTCCATTAAATTTATATATTTGGGTTCCTTAGGACTTGCTGACAAAGACTATGTTAAGTGTTACGCAAATAGTCTAGGAATTAATAAATTATAGCCAAAATAAAATAGTGAGGTTGTCAGACAGCACCCGATCATATTTGCTCAGTGGCATGTTTTAAAACCACTATTTTACGGGAAATAGGCCAACAAGTTAAATCCGATTTGATTGGCTAGAAGAATATGTAAGCCTAAACATGATTAGTCGATTGCAGATACTATTTTTGGTTGTTACGGGAAACGGTAGGAAGGGTACTTTTTTTCAAATACTTTTGTAAACATGGTCTTATTGGCTAGACCATTTAATATAGTCAATTAGGAGCGTCTGTTCAGTGCCACAGTTTGAAAATAAACTTACTGAGAAGCAAGTGCGTTGAGATCCAGCTCATATTTTTCTAATGAAAGCCTGGGACAGAGGCAGATCGGAATTGTGCCATAATTCATCGCCAGTCAACGTATTTGTTTATTATTTCCATGAATTGTGGTAAGCTAGAAATATTTGATATCTTTTAGATGAAAATTGAATGTGAATTGATAAAATTATGTCTGTATGTGTGTAGTTCAGTAGCAAACATGAGGAAAAGCTTAGATATTGCTCCACCAGGAACAAAACTTGTCGGAGAGGAGTATAACTGCCTAGGCCTATATGGAATTGCCAAATAGTACTATGACACCTATCTTATTGTATAGAAGGAATTACAGCTGAAATTGCAGAGGCGTTGTAACCATTAGGGAGAGGAATACTGGTGACTGTTGTTACATGAGAAGCTAACAGTTGGCCTGCAGCGCTGAACTCAGTGTTTGTTATGTATTGTGCTTCAGTGTGGAAATAGATTATAAATTAGTTCTGAAGTAGGAGGTACAACCTTCTTGTTTCAGGGACCGTGGTACTAACATATTAAAGCAGCACCTGGTCTGAGTTTTGCTGAATCCAGAGGCTGGTAGCAGATTCCTTGGTCAATATATCGACCAGTGTGGTTTCTCAAGAACACGGTGAAGCAAGCGAGCAGTGGAGACTGTTTCCTGCCGCCCACACAGAAGTTAAGATTCCGTGGCCAGAGCAGCTCAATCTTGTGTATACCCCCTCTAACAGTGACTTTATCTTAATTCTAGAGGGACATTTATTTGTTTCAAATAAAAAGAAACTGTGAACCTTTCCAATATTAGTTCCACCAGAAACAAACATTTGAAGTCATGATGACAAACAACAACTTAGCTTGAAAAGCAAGTATTACCTCATAGTACTACAGCACAACGTACACACATATAGCAATAATAATATATATATATCAATACAAAGATTATATCTATAAATTGTGTACATACAACTTGTGATTACATTTCATTGTGATTCCTGGTTCACTTTGTAGTTGAATCAGGATATCTATTATTGAAGAAATTAATACATATATTTTTAAAAGTTACAGTTGACTTATTAAGATAGTCTTATAGAGTGTTCTATGTATGTGAGTGTCACAGTGTTGTAAAGTATTGTGGATTAAATTAAATTGTTTATCTGTCAGTTGGTTGTTGTGAACATACACTTCATAATTATCATAACCCTAGACATTCAACGTAGTCATCACAATATTCCAGAATAGGTCTGACTGAGGTCTAAATGTGGTAGCAAGTAAGGTCATCTGTAATACACCACACTTATTAGATACAGATACCTTCACAGCTGATCTCAGTCAGTACACTAAGTCCCCTATAAATATTTATATCATCCCACTTTACCACACTCACCAACTTCGTCTACTGACTTCTTCGTACCCGACATTCTTGCTTCTTATTCGTACTATTATCCATGATACCAATAAGGAGCTCTACACTCGGCCGAGCACGCATTAAAAAAAAATTGCGTCGCCTCCACCCTCACGTTCCTTCTGAATCTTCAGCGTCCCCTGTTCCCACTTCTACTAGAGTTATTTGCATTCCTCCTGATCTACAACTATCTCCTGATGAATTATCTGTTCTTAGTAAAGGTCTTAAGTTTGTTCCGCTTCGCTCGACATTTGACAAATAATCTATGCTCCAAGATGTCTACTGCTTACACCGTCGCATGCGTCTTCAATATTACCATAGGAAGGGTAATGATTCTAAGCCAGATGGGGACATCTTTCGTCATTTTGACAAACCTAAATCAGACAGGACTTCTGCTCCACGTACCTCTGCGGCTCTCGATTTATACATTGCATGACATTAATCAACTTTCTCTACTCCGTCTACGTCGATCTAACCTGACTACTTCTGAGTGGCGGGCATTGTCCTCCCTTAAAAAGCGGGATGACATTATCATCAAACCTGCCGAAAAAGGTGGTGCAGTGGTAGTTTGGCGAAAGGACTTGTACATTCAAGAAGGAGTCTCACAGCTCGGCAACTCCACCTTCTACTCACATAGCTCTGGTGATGCCACAGCCCGCCATAATCTTACTGTTCATGCTACTATTCGTGATCTTTTCCAAGATAACCTCCTTCCTTCTAGTGCCATGTCTCTCCATATTCCTAATAGTAGTTTGAGTAAACCTTCCTTCTACATGCTTACTAAGGTTCACAAAATTGACAATCCGGGTCGACCCATTGTCTCAGCCTGCTCTTGTCCAACTGAACGTATCTCTGATTTCCTGGATGGTATTTTCCAACCCTTAGTGGCCAATCTACCTTCTTTTTTGAAGGACACCACCCATGCTATCACTACTTTTGATTCCATCCTATTCACAACTAACCATACTTACCGTCTTTTCCTTCTGGATGTTTGTTCGCTTTATACTTCCATTCCACACTATGATGGCCTTAAAGCACTACAATTTTTTTCTCGACAGACGCACTGACCTTACTTTTATCACAGGTTCTCTTCTTTGCCTTGCGGAATTGGTTCTCACTCTCAACTCTTTTGAATTCAATGGCCAGTTCTTTAATCAAATTAGTGGTGTTGCTATGGGTACCAAAATGGGCCCGAGTTATGCTTGCCTCTTCATGGGTCACTTTGAACATTTGGTGCTTCAAAGTTACGATGGACCATTACCTGAGTTTTACCGTCGTTATATCGACGACGGTATTGTAGTCACAGACATGACTGAAGTTAACCTCCGTAGATTCATTGACTATGTTTGCAATTTCCATCCTGCCATCAAATTAACTTCTCAGATTTCTACCACTTCAGTTAACTTTCTTGACCTTACTGTCAATATTACTCCTACTGGCCTTACTACCTCTGTCTTTTATAAACTTACTGATGCTCATGGTTTCCTTCTTTACACCTCTTCTCACCCTCTCAGCTGTAAAGATTCCATTCCCTACTCTCAACTTCTACGCTTACGTCGGATATGTCACGATGAAGATGATTTCCGTGAATGAGCTCAAGAAATGCTCGATTTTTTTCGCCGACGTCACTATCCTTAATCGCATTAGTCCCGTTACTCGTCAGATTGCACTTACTGCTAAACCTACTACTACATCTGACAGACTCAAACTGGTCTTAACTTTTCACCCACACTGTTTGGCGGTGAGAAAAATTCTGTTTCGTCATCTGCCTATTCTCCACTCCGATCCTGATACCAGAGAGTTGTTTCGTGATACCCCTTTGGTGGCATATCGTAGGGATAAGAATGTTAGGGATATTCTTGTGCATAGTCGCTTGAGACAAACTAGTCCTTCTTACTTTGGTATTAAACCGTGCCAACGCTGCAGATGTAAGACCTGTCCTTTTGTACTCCAAACGCAGTCAGTCTCCTTTCCTAACGGTAAATTAACCATTGGGGAGTCTTTCACGTGCGAATCCAAAAACCTGATTTATGCTATCATCTGCAAGAGGTGTGACATGACCTATATTGGTGAAACTGGCAGACGTCTGGCAGACAGGTTTTGTGAGCACTTGAATGACATCCATCATGACAAACATTTACCGGTGACCCTTAAATTCAATAGCCCTGACCATTCAGGTAACTCTGACATTCATGTCACTGCCATCCTGTCATGTGCCGGCGACGACCGAACTCGCCTCTCGTTGGAGAATCGTCTCATTTTTCAAATGGGTGTTTTATCTCATGCTGGCTTGAATATCCAGCATCATTTTGCATAATTCTGGTGGCTTCTGTCTCAGTTTCATACTTTATTTCTTCTGTCGTCATTTTCCTTTCTATCCGTGTTTTTGCTTTGGTTCGTTTCGTTTCATGAATTATCTTCTCTCAGCCGTCACTCGCTCATACGTCACTTCCGCATGACGCCTCATTTTTTCAGCCATCTTGAATGTTTCTTTCTGGGATCCAGCTAAGTGATTTTTTTACTTGTTTTAATAGTGTTGTTCATTTCTGTCTTCGCTTCGTCGATTATCTACTTTCCTGTTTCGGCATGTATTTCTGGTTTTACGATTTTCTTGCGTTATTACTGTTATTGTTTCGCTCATCACCGCCATTTCATTTGCTTGTATCGCTCATTTGGTGATTTCCTCATCATCGTTGTTTTTTGAAGCACCTATATGTAGTTCTTGTCCTGGTCACCTGTTCGTAACTGTGGCTGACGAAGGGTAAAACCCGAAACGTCCCTTGTTTCATGTGTACCGTTTACTTATAAAACTGATTTCATACCATATTATTTATTTATTTATATATTTATTGTAACCTTGTCATACCATTTTTATCCCTCTATTCTACTTTAGCACCCATTTATGAAAGTCTGTAGCTTTTTGGTTGTTGTCTTTGTTGTTCTCCATGTCTCAGAGCCATACAAAATGACTGGCTTCACATTTGAGTTGAAGATTCCTATTTTCGTGTTGGATCCGATTTCTCTTGATCTCCATATATTTCCCAATGCAATGAAAGCTCCTTTTGTATTCTTATTTTGATATCGCTGTCTGTCCCTCCAACTTTGTCTATATTGCTGCCAAGATATGTGTAAGATTCTGCATCTTGTATTGGTGTTTTTTTCACGTTCAACCCTGTTATCATTACCTGCATCTATTCTCATAATTTTTGTTTTATCCCTGTGTATTTTCAGACCCAATTGCTGTGACCTCTCATCGAGTGTTTTCAATTTGTCCTGCATCTGATTACGGTTATGGGACAGAAGAGCCAAGTCATCAGTAAAAGCCAGATCATCCAACTGCTTAGAAAGGAGTAACTCCAGACTTATCACTTTGCGCCCCAAGTAGTGGTGCAGTACTGTAATTTTAATTTTCAACAGGCCCTTCCTTATTTTCTAACCGGCCCATTCTTTTTCTCTCTCTAAATTGTGTCTTGTAACTACTGGAGTGTGGTCTTCTTCTCCTCGTAATTAATTGCGTTTTCAGGAGGGATGACTGTAGGTTTCAATTTTACCCGTACCAGTTTTCTTTTCCACACACACACACACACACACACACACACACACACACACACACACACACACACACACACACACACACACACACACACACACACACACACACACACACACACACACACACACACACACACACACACACACACACACACACACACACACTCACTCACCCATCCACCCACCCACCCACCCACTACCACCCCACTCCCACTCCCACCCCACCCCCACACACACACACACACACACACACACACACACACACACACACACACCCACCCACCCACTGTGTATATATATACTGCGCGTAAGTTATATTCTCTTTGTTAAAATATTGCCTTAACTTTTAGTGTGGTAAGCTTGAGTATTATTTGAAATAACCCCTACCCAGTAAATCGGGGGATGGGTGATGAACCATTACCCAGGTAACGTCGAATTTACGTTAGAGCGAATCAAAATGGATTCTACTCACGCCAACGGGCAATGTTATGTAATATGGCGTAGAGAAAGACGCGCGCGTTCAGAACGAAGTATGTTACTCATACGTTCTAATTATAGAGCATGAGAATCGGGTATTTTTAGATTTTGCCGAAAGATTATTGGTTACAGTGGGAAGCCAAGCTATGACGTAGGGTGTAGGTCAGCGTGGGGTTTTTTAAGATGTAAACGCACGGCTTTTCATTTGCGTTCTCTCTGATTAAAATGTCTTGCCGTGTAAAATCTACAGATTCGCTTGCTCCAAGTGAGATATTCGAATTGGTATGTAAAACTTATCAGTGTCGAAATTATAGTTCGTTTTAAATAATTCCTCTTAGCACGTAGAGTAAGTTTCTTTTAGGAAATTAATTAGAGTGAATGTCACTTGGCCGATAGGATAGTCTGGCGCTCTCTCTTCCAAACCTCTACACCTCACGGTAGAAGGGGAACGACTAAGTAGTAGTAGAATGTCACTTGAAGTGCCATCAATTACTATCTTCGAGAAAGTATTTAATATAAGAGGTGCATAGAATTCTTTCTATGATAAAACGCAGTATCTAGAAGTGATTAAGAGTTTGAGATATTAAGTGTGTGCTCTGTAATATTTAAAAGAAGGTCTGTAGAATAACATGCATCTTTGATTTATGATAAATTACATAATATACACTTGAGCGGATTTTGTAAGTTTACTCACGTGGTTACTGTTATTAAATTGAGTATTAACTCTGGACGGTAGTGGAAGAGGGGTGTATTTGATTATTTCCTTATCTGTTGATCTATTATATATTATTGCAGTGTAAACACGTTGGGTATTTGTGTAAGTTATTTTATTGTGTAGAGTTAAGCGCTAAGATTAAAGGGTGCTTTGTACACAGTATATACAATTTTCGCGGCAATGTAGCCGTTATTGGGTTATACAATTCGCAGGGTAATACGCTGGCGGATGGGTGTATTTTTTTAAGTGGGCATTTAATTGTTGTGTATCTTAAATTGTGTTAAATTGATGAGATACCTCTTAGAGAGGGGGGGGGGTGTATTATTGTATTTTTGCGGAGTCCCGAGTCAGTGTTCAAAGTAGACCAAGGAATTCAGTACAGGGGTTCCCTGTTGTTAAGGTCGTGTTTTGGTCTAGGGGAGTTAAATCGTTTAAATGCTTGTATATACAGACCGGATTGCTGTTATCTCCCTTGAGTAGCTGTTTGTGTGTTTAAAAAACATAATATCGCGAATCTTCGCGAATGTTCTGGATACAGAACAGCTAGAACGTGGGTGAGCGAAATTCAGCTCAGGCGCTGAATTCGCACTGGGATGATGTTTGAGTGAGCGATGGTCTCTCGCGTTCACTGAGCGGTGTTTGAGCAGGGATATTTTCGGGGGGAGTTTTTTGTGAGCATAGCGCCAAGATGGTCGTTTTTCCCCATCTCGTTAATGTGTTTATGGATAGAGTATATTATTATTGGCGGTGAAAGGATATTTGAGATTTTCCTAAAGTATTTTCTAAGAAAGCCATGGAGATGAGGCTTATTTTTTTTCGTGTACCGCAGAACGTACATTATTGGTGAATTTTCAGGCCATGGATAGGCCAGTATATATGCATAACTTCGATCAGAATATTTTTTGAAGTTTCGACAGAGTATTACTGGGGAATGTGTTTTCTCCCATAAGTTATATTAACCCAGGCCTAGGGGTACGTTGATTCAGACGACATAGTTATTTTTGTATACTGCGACATAGACAGTTCCCCCTTTGTATGGATAATTTGGCCATGAGATTTATGATTATAAGCTGCCGTACCTATGCAGCCGTTGTGCTTGGATTGTTATACTATGCATTTAAATACCTACAGGTTTGATGTTTACCTGAGGTGTTTTAATTGATTGTGAACTATTACTTGTGACAGCGTTTTGTTAGTGATGTCCTCGTAACTTTGTAATAATAAATAATGTGGAACGTTCTTTGGAGTTACCCCAGTTCCTGACTTCTACACGTGCTTTGATGTGTGTAATTTTGATTGACTTGATCTTGTCATGCACGGCATTCGCGTCCATTGTCAGCTACACACCCACACAACTTTGGTCGGCCACCTGTAAGCCCGACGTAGCTGATCGCTTTTATCAGCGCACCTATGATAACAGAACATTTATCTTCTTCTTGAACATTGCCCATAAACCACAAGTAATCGTTATCAGGGATGGCCAGTTCCTACTCCACCAGTGGACCATAATCAGCCCACTTATCAGTACATTTATCTGTGGTGAGCCAGCATTTTGGGGTGTTACCAGCGTATGAAGGATATTATCTTACAAGTTCATGACGTCATATATGATTTTCAAGAGTTCCAGTGTTCCTGTACTCCTTCTTGTGGGCCAACTTATGATGTCAGCACCCGATGTCTGGAGTAGCGTTTGAAAGCAGCCGTTACCTCGGATTTCCAGTGTCGATCACCTTTGGACTTCTTCACACGGGATTAGCTATGTTCATCGTTGTTGCTGTTGTGGAGGCCGGGATTTTTTCATTTTGAAAGATAAGTGACTGTTTGTTTTTGTAAACTGTGCCTCTGTGTAGTTGATTAAGCCTTCCTCAAAACTTACACTATTGTATCCTTGTTTATATGTTATATGTGTCACATTTCAGCGGGCAGGTTGGGCGGAGACTTTCGTAGGATATCCCACTTCACCGAGGGCTTACGAAAGCGTTCTATAGGGACTGTGTGTCCCTAAGTTCGTTCGTAAAAGATCCCATGACATAATTCTGGGCATACTCTGTTTACTCCGAATTTAGTCATCTTTATTATTGTTTAGGTTTGACGAGATGTCTTAGTGTTGTTTTCGTTAGATTTTTCTCTGTTCTTTAGTTCTTGATTAATTTGTTTGTGAGTGTTTTTCTCCCCTTTCTATCGCTTATTTCTATACAAATTTTCTGTTTATACACTGTGTTGTCATTTGTCTTGTCGTTCTATTCGCAGCTGTCATTGCAAGCTTTGCAATATTTTTTGCTTTATTTCTGCTTTCTTATTTTAGTTGATTCCTGCAAACGTTGTCATTTGTTATTTATATCTTGTTTCTGTCTTTCTTGTTTGTATTATCCATTGTGTCATACACTGTCAATATTATAATGCACAATAGATATATAAGTGACTGATTATATTATTATAGTTATGGTAAGTATACAGGTTCTAGATAAAGGACTTGTCACCCACTGAGTTGGCATAAAGTGAGTTTCTCAATTAATATATTTACACAAGGTATCTATCTCATATAATATAGCATTATGTCTACTTTGGATTATTTCATTGAACAAGGGAGATCCCTTGGGATGACTAATGAGGAAGTAAAAAAATTTGCACTTGTTGAATATGCCAAAGCGCAGAAGGCGGAAGAAAAGAGACTGAAAATGGAAGCTGAAGATAGGAGATTGCAAATGCAAGCAGAAGAGAGAAATTTCAAATGGAAAAACAGAAATTAGAAGCTGAAGAGAGAAAAAATCAACAGCAAATGCAAATGGAGGCTGAAAAACAGAAAATGGAAATTCAGAAACTTCAGATACAAGCTGAAGAAGACCAAAGACTACACGACGAAAGAGTCTTAGCTATGGAACTGGAGAAAATAAAGGTAGTGAATATGGGTAATACTCAAAATGAGACAAACAATCAAACAACTCCTAATAAGGCAAATACTAAACCTCATGATATTAAATTACCTGCTTTCAACCCTGCCAGCGACGATATCTCATTCTATCTAAATAGATTTGAACTTTCATGCGAATCGCATAAGATAGACAAGACGCAATATTTTGCGCAACTTATGAACATACTTAAGGGTGAAGATTTGAATTCTATAAGTATGATGGAAGGTCCTGACAAGAATAACTATTATTTTGTCAGAGCGGCCTTATTAAAAAAAATACCAACTGGATGAAGAAGGTTATCGTCTGCGCTTTAAGAGACAGGGAAAGATTTTTGAGACTTTATATCAAATATTCGCCTTACGTTTGCACATTGGGTTGAACTTTCAAAAACTGAACACACATATGAAGCCCTTATGGACTTATTGCTGCGCGACAAAGTCATGTCGTCAGTTAATAAATCTTTTCTTTCCTTTATACATGAGCGAAAACCTCCCAATTTGAAAGATATGGAACAATATTGTCGCCAATATGTCACGGCACATCCAAATGTAACGGTAAGCAATTCTAAAGTCGACGAAGGTTTACCCGTGGCTTCAGCAATGCCATATGGTCCTAATTTTCGACGCAAATTTCAAAGTGCGCAGCGCAACTTTGGTAGGAGGGATAATCGTAATTTTGGACAGAACCAAGGGGGTCCATCACGTAATGATTCTTCTTCAAGGTACTGGAGGCAATTTAACGGTCCTCAACATTTTAGTTCCAACAATTATGGAAATTTTTGTAGGGGTAACTTCAATAGAAACTATCAACCGTATAATAATTTTTCTCGGAGACTACAAAACCCATCTAATAGATATTCTGATCAAAGGGGAAATAGTAATCGCGACAATGCAAACTGGGGTTCAAATCAGAACAATAGTTTCAATAGAGCAAATAACAATGCTTCCAACAGAGATAATAGTCTCGAGAGATCTCAATACGACGGTAGATCTCCAAATGATAGATCGTATCGCCATGCTAACTCTGCTCAACAAGAATCCCAGGGTGTTAATAATCAAGGTAACAATAATAATAGTGTCTCTGATGCCACTGCTTGCTCTGCTTTCGATTTCGAGAGAGCATTTCAGTGCCCGGAGTGCACAACTTTGTTCCAACCTACAGCTATAACTACCTTGAGTTGCGGTCATCCTCTACCCGCTCTTCCTGCCTTAGCGGCACATGACGGAAGAGGCTCTCTTACTCTACATAAGGGTTTTCTGAATAATGATCCAGTCTCAGTTGTCTTTGATTCTGGATGTACAACTGTTGGGGTTAAACAGTCTCACATAGATCCTTCCTGCAACACTGGAAATGTTGTGAAATGTGTGACGTTTGGTGGGACACTTGAAAAGTTTCCGACTGCTATCATCCACATAGCCACTCCCTTTTTTACGTGACATGTCCACGCATGTATGCTCCCGAATCCTATTGCGGATCTTGTTGTCAGATGTATACACAGAATTAAGGAGTGTACCCCGCAACAGATTGCTATCTGGGAAGAGCAAAACATTCATGCTGCTTATGCAGTCACTACAAGAGCTCAAGCTCAAAATCTTTTACAGATTCCATCTGCCGAAATTAATGGAGTACATAATCAGGATGATCACTCTGTGATTTCCCGGGAATCTTTTAATAAACTTCAGCAAAACGATACTTTATTTTAAAAAAATGTTCTCCTAGTTAAAGATGACAATACAAAATTTGATACAAATCTTAAATCTTGGTTCTCAATTAAGAATGTAGTACTAGTCCGAATGGTAAGGAGTTCTGCTTCGTCCGTACGTTCGCAAATTTTGGTACCTACCGACATGAGAGTTCGAATCTTGCAACATGCCCACGACTCTCAGTGTGCAGGACTTATGGGATTTTCGCGTACTAAATCTAGGGTTCTTGCTTCCTTCTCTTGGCCTGGCGTAAATAGAGATATAAGATTTATTGTCGTTCCTGCAAGATATGTCAGGAGGTTAACTCACGAGGTCCACGCCATGCAGCACCTATCCAAGCTATGAATATTCCTATTCGCCCTTTTCAAAAAATGGCAATCGACACTATTGGTCCTTATAAAATCAAATCTGCCAGGGGACATCAGTTTATCCTTACATGCATTGACATGTGTACACGTTGGCCAGAGGCTATACCTCTCAAGAGCATTTCTACTACTGATGTTGCAGATGCTCTTTGGCTAATATTCTCACGTCTAGGTTTTCCAAAAGAAATCTTATCAGATCATGGTACATAATTAGTATCAGACACTATGTCTCAGGTGATGACTACACTCCGTATTGAAAGGTCTCTAAGCAGTATTTATCACTCTATGTCAAACGTGTTAGTCGAGCGTCTCAATAGAACGCTCAAGAATTTACTGGGAAAGATAACTGAGGACCATCCTCAGGATTGGGACAGGGTTTTACCCGCGGCTCTTTTCGCGTATAGAGAGGTCCCTAATGAGCATACGGGGTTTTCTCCATTCGAGCTCGTCTTTGGTGCGCAACCGCGCGGTCCCATGTCGTTGCTTCACGACTTTATAACTGCTAATGACATCAGCGATGACACTCAATCTTCCTACAAATATGTCATTGCTCTGAGGCAGAAAATTATCGAAGCATTAGGTTAGCTACCTCTGCATCTGAATCTGCTCAGGAGAAGGCGAGGCACTTCGCAAATAGATATAGGTGTCTACGACAACTCTGTCCTGGTGACAAGGCACTTGCATTACTCCCTTGTAGGGACAATAGACTTCTTATTTCAAGGAAAGGTCCTTATACTATTATCTCTAGAATTTCTGATGTCGACTATGTCGTCGATGTGGACGGAAAGCATAAAACCTTTCATATTAATATGCTGACATAATTTCATGAACGACCAGATTACCTGCAGCCTATTTTTCAAGCGACAGACGATCCTCGGGTCCGTCATGGTCATTATACATCTCTATCAGTTATACAAGAGGAAGAGGCTATCTTCTCCGATGTAAATCTTCCTCTTCCTGTTTTCCCACTGTATTCAACGGAATCATGGGAAAATGTAACTATTTCTTTGGAGTTATCGGCTGAAAGACAGCAGCAAGTCTCATGTCTATTGCAAAATTTTCAGGACGTCCTTACGAACATTCCTGGTCAAACAGCGGTCATTGCACACGACATAATACTCACCGATTACAACCCAATTAGAGTACGACCTTACCCAATCCCATTACATTTTCAAACACAAGTCGAAAAAGAATTAGATGAAATGATACAATTAAAAATAATTGAACCATCTACTTCGGCATACTCCTCGTCTATGGTTATTGTTCAG
The DNA here is from genome assembly GCA_024509875.1 of Oreohelix idahoensis. Classification (NCBI taxonomy): domain Eukaryota; kingdom Metazoa; phylum Mollusca; class Gastropoda; order Stylommatophora; family Oreohelicidae; genus Oreohelix; species Oreohelix idahoensis. Next base: position 3,104 of record JAMPIV010006821.1, on the reverse strand, counting down.
AAGAAAGACAATAACATACGTCTTTGTGTCGATTATCGTAAATTAAACCAAGTGATGAAATTCGATGCTGAACCAATGCCCTTGTTAGAAGATCTACTCATTAAACTTTCTCTTTCACGGTTCTTTACCAAACTCGACTTGTCCAAGGGATATTGGCAAGTTCCTCTTACTGAACGCGCCAAACCTCTTACTGCTTTTTCAACACCTCGGGGTTTGTTCCAATGGAACTTCATGCCTTTCGGCCTCATGAATGCCCCAGCTACTTTTGTACGCATGATGCGTCGTATCCTCTCACATCGTCCAGATGTTATTGCGTACTTGGACGATATTTACCTTTTTAGTGATTCTTGGGAAGAGCACTTTCAAGGTCTTTCTGAACTTCTGTCTACTCTATGCTCTCATAATTTGACGGCCAAACCGTCTAAAGCCTATGTTGGGTTTATTGACATTTCTGTTTTGGGTCACCGGGTTGGTCATGGTCTCTTGCGGACGGAGGACCACAACACTTCTAAAATTCTTAACATCACTACTCCTAAGACGAAGAAGTAAGTCCGTAGTCTCCTAGGTTTAATCCAATTCTATGGGAGATTTATTCCAAACATATCGTCAATCACTGCACCTCTCTCAACCCTATTGAAAAAAGGGTCGATAAATATAGTACACTGGTCCCCAGAATGCCAATCCTCATTAGACAAGATTAAGACACTATTTTCCTCTCATCCAATCTTAAGATACCCACTTCTAATAAGACTTTTATTCTTCGCAGTGACGCCTCATCCCCAGGGATCGGGACCGCATTGATGCAAGAGTATTCTGAAACTCTGCATCCAGTGATGTATGTCTCTAGGAAACTGAATGCAGCGGAACGGAATTACTTTGTACTAGACCGAGAATTATTAGCTATGGTCTGGGCGATTCTTAAACTCCAGAGATACCTTCTGTGCACCGCAAACACATACTTTCTCAGCAGCATGGCAGGCCTTAAATGGCCGAGTAAGCCAGGAGCTGAATTTAACACCAAGCCCCCAACGGTGCAAGAGGTAGAAAGCATTGTCCAGAAAGCTCGATGCAAGTCAGCTCCAGGTCCTAATGGTGTTCCATATGTGGTGTATAAGAGATGCCCTGAGGTGCTCAAACGACTGCTTCGTTTACTGAAGAGTGCGTGGAAAAGCCAGCTTGTAAGCAAGGAATGGAGAAAGGCGAACGGAGTCTACATCCCGAAGGAGCAAAATTCCACAGACATCAGTCAGTTCATGCCAATCTCACTACTCAATGTGGAAGGGAAGATATTCTTCTCAGTGATGGCGAAAAGACTCACTACATACCTCCTGGCAAATGGGTACATTGACACTACCATTCAGAAAGGAGGTATCCCAGGTACACCAGGATGTCTAGAGCATGCCACAATGATATGGGAAGCAATCCAAAAGGCAAAGTCTGACAGAACAAACCTCCATGTAATCTGGTTGGATTTAGCGAATGCTTATGGATCCGTTCCACACCAGATGTTGTGGCAGGCCCTAGAAATGTATCATGTTCCACAAGAGATTGCAGCAATGCTGAAGCTGTATTTCGCAGGGTTTGCTGTCAGATTTTCAACCAGAGAGTACACAACGAAGTGGATTGGCCTTGAAGTTGGAATTGCGATGGGATGTACCATCTCTCCGATACTATTCGTGATGGCTATGCAGGTAATCCTCAATGCGGCTGAAGGAATGGCTATAGGTCCAAAGCTCGGTGGAATGTGTCTCATGCCACCGCTCAAAGCATTCATGGATGACACAACAATTCTGACATCAGATGAACATCAGGCCCGGAGGATGTTAGCACGCCTGGATGAACTAGTCAGCTGGTGCAGAATGAGCTTCAAACCCAAAAAGTCGAGAAGCCTATCAGTCAGAAAAGGGAAGATAGCAGAGGTCATATTCACGGTTTCCAACCAAAGAATCCCTACTGTCATTGAGGAACCTGTTAAAAGTCTTGGCAGGGTGTACGATGCCTCATTAAAAGACTCAAAGGCAGTGCAACAGACAATAGAAATGGCAGACAGAGGGCTACAGATCATAGACCAAAGCAGACTCCTGGGGAAGTTCAAACTCTTGTGCCTCCAGTTCATGTTGATACCAAAGTTGCTGTGGCCACTGCTTATATATGAAATAAGCACAAGTACAGTGGAAGCCATGGAGCAGAAGGTCAACAAGTTCATGAGAAAATGGCTAGGAGTACCACCAGGTCTGTCAGATGTAGCACTGTACTGCAAAAAGTCAAAACTTCTGCTTCCTTTCAAGTCAGTTGTTGAAGAGTACAAAGTTGGAAAGGCAAGGCTTGCAATGATGCTACGCGAGTCAGCTGATGACGTGGTTAAGTCCATTCAGCCCACACTGAAAACGGGAAGGAAGTGGAAAGTGGAAGAAGCTGTTGATGCTGCCCAAGAGTCACTCAAACTGAGGGAGGTAATCGGATACACACAAACGAATAGACGGGGATTTGGTCATGGAGACATCCGCTGGTGGTCCAAGGCATCAAGCAGGAAGCGCAGAGACATGGTAGTTCAGGAGATACGAGAAGCTGAGAATGATAAGAGGTTGCAAAAAGCAGTGCAGCAGGTCCAACAAGGCCAATGGACTACATGGGAAGGAGCCCTGCAGAGGTCCTTGACATGGAATGATATATGGCATATGGCACCTCTTAGGCTCAGCTTCGTTGTCAGATCACTGTATGACCTGCTGCCGTCGGCCACCAACCTTGTGAAATGGGGAAAGTCGGATGATGAGCAGTGCCCCCTGTGCCAGGGGAGGCAGACACTTGAACACGTGCTCTCAGCGTGTAAGGTGTCATTAGGGCAAGGGCGATACACTTGGCGCCATAACAAAGTGCTAAATGAGCTTGCTGCGACAATAGATCTGGCAAGAAGGAAGGCGAATAGCAAAGTCCGGCCAGACACCGCAAACACATACTTTCTGAGGGCAGGAAAGTCAGCACACCTCAAACCGAATAAACCTGGTAGCAGTTTACCATCTCTTCTTGATTGTGCAAATGATTGGGAGATGGCGGTAGACCTACCTGGACGAGGGGCATATCCAGAGAGTATCCGAAAATCGCGG